>JBBPLO010001052.1:0-12661 GCA_038089835.1 Retiboletus flavoniger | reverse complement strand
CAATAGTTAATGGGCAAGATCTAAAACAACATATATCATGACTTACCCAAAAGCCCTGAGTATGGCCAGCTTTTGTCAGAATCAATGTTAAAGATCACTGCATCAAAACAACCATGCTTCCAGGAAGCGGAAGGTGGGAACAAAGCGATGGTTCATGCAGGATCTAAGTCGCTGACAGAGTGAAAAGGAGTTTGTTGAAGGCATACCGTGTGCCAGACAGCGAGATGTGTGAAGGGGAGGCGGCAATCAAGGGCTGACAAACGCGGCCCGCTGACTGTATGAGGTTGCTTGGACATTGCTCACTGAATATAGTTACCAAGCGCAGCACAAATATCAGGGATTTGAAATTCAACAGCAATGTGATCGATGATATCCCGATTAGTCTTGGGATCCCTAGCGACATTGATCGCAGTGCGACCACCAATGAATGAGTGTGGCGGAAAGGGAACAAAGGCAGGGGCCAACACTGACAATTCATTGGCCTTGGAGAAGTAGTTAGCTGGAGAGTGTTTGGGTTGACCCAGCTTCACAATGGACTGGAAGAGTTGAGTATTGCCATCAGTATTGCCCTTGGCATAATCCAATGTATTAGCGTAGTCATGGTCGTCATTATCACCATCAGCATGTGCTGAATTCCGCAACTCTCGGAGAGAGGTTGCAAGCTCGAATCTCGAGCACTTCTTGAGGTGGTCCAGGTACCTGCAAATTTGAGGATCAACATCAACATTGTTGCTCCTGTGAGCCAGGTTCTTGATCATAAGGATATGGGCATGTTCAGTAATGTCAGCGGTCCACTGGGCCGGTGTAGAGAGCGGTGCATCTCTACAGTTGTATCACCCAATTATCCATCATTACAGTGCACGCATACTCCTTCCTATGCTTACCGACCTTCCGTCCATCACTCCGCCCAAGTCTGGTGGTAAGAACAGTACTCCAGTACCGTCAGTCTTCCCCGAACTACTCCAGTCCGTCTGCTTTTACCTTTATCTCTTTGCATATGTTACATCCTTACCTACTTACCCCACTTTTCCTTTTCCTTTCATCGACTACGGTGACTTTTGTCCTTACTTTTACTTATGACCGACTATCGCCGGGCTGATCGGCTTTATCAGTCCCATACCTTAGAGTTTCATGGCAGCCCGAAAGGGTCGTCTTTGTTTCATCAAACTTTCTCCCATTATTCAAACGCTAATCTTTGACTTCGCTTAAGTACTGCTTAAGCTGTAGTTATGGACACAGGTATGCCCGGTCCATAAAATCTTTGTATTGCATATTGCAACACAGCTACCTTTTGCTCACAATGTCCAAACCATGCTAAATGCTATCGTCATCGTCTCTGCCAACGTCCAACGTCCAATGCTCAACGTCTATGTCTCTTTTCTTTCTTCACCAACATCGTTTTCATCGACTGGTCTACTGGTCATACCGCCACCCATATGTCCTCTGCCTGGTCTTCACTGGACTTCTTGGTAGAGTCCTCCAGACTTTGTTTCTGACCTTCCTCTTCTCTGGAATCCCTTTTGGGGTGAACCTATTCGCTCCCCTCACCCTTCCTTTGGCCAGGACTTGTAGACTATGCTTCTCAAGTCCCTCCAGCCTTAGCAGGATCTATACAACTGGAGCCCACCACAAGGGATTCAGAAAGAGGCTCCAGACGCCGAAGTCTTCGACCTACCACCCAATGACAAGAACTCAAAAATTTTCTCGACCATTTCCGGAATTTGCAAATTAGCGAAGATTCTCTATTCCTGCAACCGGTCTCACCTCACAATGCTTGACACAACCGCTCTGACCTCCCTGAATTATCCGAGTTTGACATCAGTCATTCGTCAGACCACGACTCCGACCTGTCACCACTAAGTATAGACCATTCCGATTGGCCCACCACATCACGCAACCGTTCCCCTTCACCATTTGAGACTAATGAATGGTCACCAGCCTCTTTACAGACCCTTACTGCCCAGACTGCTGACCCTAATCAAACTCAGGGAGATTTACCCAAGCTCCCGAGTTTCAGTGGTCAGGTCCCTGGGGCATTTATACAGTCCACGCTGCTGAGAGAATCATCATTCCCCATCTCCCATTTCTCCTCACTGCTCACACCACTATCCTCCGAACATTCCTCATCGTCGCCATCATTCACAGAATCATCAACACCATCACTCTCCTACCTTTTAGAACCATCCACCACCTTGTACTTAGACCTACCGCTTCTGCTGGCACTAATGCTGGTCCACTCAATAACACCATCTTCCACCACCATATCCTCTGTACTCCTGTCTACACCTTTCTCCCTCTCTCTCCCTCCTCTTAGCTCTCGTCACTCTATGCCACCAGCACCTCCAATGAACCAACAACCACCACAGATGCCTCTGCACGGCACCCAGAATGCCCCAAAATTTGACAGGAAGATGCCAGCCTTGTTGCTGCACTTCCTTGAAGACGTCCAACTACTCAGCACGGCTGCCGGTATCACGGAAGCCGAAATGGTTCGCGCTGCCATACAGTATGCCGATCTCGAAGAGTTGGAGGGATGGGAACTTCTCCGAGAAGCAACCGTCATTCCGGCAGTATGGGCCGACTTTGTCAATGCAGTTAAAAAGTTATATCCCGGTTGCGAAGGAGCTAACCATTACTGTCATGCTGACATTCAATACCTCATTCAGGAATACAGGGCTAAGCCGATGAGAACCCTAGAGGAACTCGGTGAATACCAACGAAAGTTCCTGAAGATCACTCAGCTCCTCATCATTGCTGGAAAACTCTCTGACCTCGACTGCGATGCTCTCTTTCTGGCCGGTCTACTGGCCAACCTTGAGACCCAAGTCCACCAATGTCTACTCATTACTATGACCATGCATCACCCATCAGACCCATATCCGGTCGACGATGTCGTGGACGCCATGAAATTCTTACTGACCGGCTCAGCTCTTCGCACTCTCCCAGCAGCACAGCCATACTACCCCGCTGTTATGCGAAGCGTACCAAGAGAGGTCTCAAGAGAGTCATTCGGTTTGAGGTGATACTCACAAAGAGACCAACTTCTCAAACGAAGGACTAGAGGATGAGGGACTTAAGGTGACTAAGGATTTAAGTCGAGACTAGGGATGATGCAAGATTGTATGCTTGTATTGCGCAGATCAAGTATGAGTTACATGGGCAAGAAATACTAGGCTTTATAGACTAGGATCAGCACACGGACCATGGAAGGGGAAAGAATAACAAGGAAGAAATGTGACTAAGCGATGAAGGGATCAATAGTTTGTAAGGAACACTAGCTGATGTAAGAGAATCAGCAAGGAGATGTTAGTCCATAGAGATAGTCATGGAATAGCCATGATTGGCTACATGTAGACGAGCAATAGTGAGAGCGGAGGAGCTGACTACCACAAGATAAGCATTGGAGAGACGTTGGGAGGGTTGACATCTCCAGTTAGTCCATGAAGAGAAAGAGATTACTAAGAGAAGATGATGATAGAGGAGAAAAACGGTAACACCCGCCTGGGCTATGCCAGCTCTGGCGCCAACTATTCCTCAAGCCACTCCATTAGCAGCAGCACTGGTCACAGCTCCTGTCGCTGCCCTGGCCATAAAACAAGAAAACGTTGTGGTGCAGCATGCGGTTCACCAGAACTGCGTATTCTGTGATGACCCTGCTCACTTCATGGGCAACTGCCCTCACGTTGAGGCATACATACAGTCTGGAAAGGTGATCCAAGGCACAGATGGCCAGCTCTACCTCTCTAACAGGAGATGTATTCCATGCATGCCCGGTACTTGTTGCCTCCGAGACAGCTTAGACTGGATGACTACTCCAGTCACTACCTCTACCACCACTACCATTACCGTGGGACTCCTCTCCCTCACTTGTCCTGACACTGACACCATTTTAGACATCAAACCATCAGTCTTCATGGCCCTGGTCAAAGATCCGGACATTGACACCGATCCTGCCCTTGCTAACATCGACTTTCAGCCATATATCACCAAGGCCTGGGCTAGTTTCCAGGCCGACAAGGCTAAAGATAAAGGCAAGTGAGCCCACTTTGACAGCATTGAGGTACCCTCTCGAAAGACCAGTTACCCAGCTCCATGTCCGACTGCAGTTGCCAAGGAGATCATATCTCTGGCAATCTCGGCAGCTCACCCTACGCCATCTGGAACGTCGAGGCCTGCAACCCCGGCACCACCGGCACCTCAGCCGACCCCATCCATGTCTAAAAGTAACATCCCCTTTCGCCCCGATCATACTAACATCGCTCCTACTGCCTCAACTGGGCAATTCAAATATACCTTTCCCCTAGAAGACAAGATTGCACTGAAGCGCGTCTTAGACCAGGTTCTCAAGACTTCCATCTCAATCCCAGTCAAAGAACTCATGTCCATCGCCCCGGAGGTTTGCAAGCAACTCTGGGAGCTTTCTGCTACCAAGCATATCCCTGTGTCTACTAATGTTGTACAGGTCAATGAACTCACTGGTCATGACCCCGGTGCTGTGGAGCGTGAATTTTGGGACTGAGTTCACCGGAACAATGACAGCCTCATTGTAGTGCATCACAGTATTCCGTTATGGTCACTCGACGCAAAAGTACTTGGTACCGGATGCACCATCACCACAGTCTTAGACACCAGTTTGGAGATCGTCACCATGCTTAAACAGGTATGGATGGACCTCAGTCTTCCAGTCCGGTTGGACCACGTTATGACAATGTTGAATGCTAATGCTAGCACTGAATCGACCATTGGTGTCATCGAGAACCTTTGCCTGGACTTCGGAGCCGGTGAGGTTTGTCTCCAGGTCCAAGTAGTCCCCAGGGCTAACTTTGACCTATTACTCGGCCGACCTTTTCATTGTCTTATGAGCGCATCCACTGACGATTTCCCTGACAGCGCACAGACTATCACGCTCTGAGATCCTAACTTGGGCAAAGTATACAAACTGCCAATGCGTGCTTGGACCGAAGGATGTCCATGCTGCCGATGTGGTCTGTTCTGCGCTAATCACAAGTCCATCATTGAGATGGGTCTTGCAGATGCTGATGGACCTTCCAATTTGTTTTTCTATTCATCTGCCTTGTACACTCTGCCCCAGTCTTGTTTCCATGTTTCGCATTCAGACTTACCTGCCACTACTCCTTCATCTTCTTATGAGTTTTTATCATCTACCCAGTCCACTCTGTCCTCTTCACACATTCTTGCACTTTCTTCCCTTTACATGTTTGATCCTGGCTCCCATTCGCTGGCTTACAAGCCAGTCGCTAAAAAGGTCCAGTCAGTTGTGGCTCCTCTCAAGGAGGAGTACCACGTTCTGCGCTGGTTACCAGACAATTCTCTTGCAGGTCTCATTCCATTACCCGCTAACCCTCCGGACTTTGTGCTGGGAACTCAATTCACACAGGAACATGCCGACGCACTTGACCTCAACCCGGCCAAATGGCTGTGGCCTGAGGAGCTCAAGTTGGTCCAGTGGTTAGTCCGAAACCACGAGCCAGCCTTTGCTTGGATTCCAACCAAGCGAGGTCGCTTAGACAAACACTACTTCCCACCAGTCAAGATCCCAATGGTCCCCCATATGCCCTGGATACTCCGCAACATTCCTATACCTCCATCCTTGTGGGACCAGGCAATTCAAATCATCAAAGACTGGATCATCTCCAGAGTCTATGAACCATCCGCTGCTGCTTACCGGTCTTGCTGGTTCTGTGTGCTCAAGCAAGACAGCAAGACTCTCCAGCTTGTCCATGACCTCCAGCCCCTAAACACCATCACAATCTGGGACTTTTCTGTCCCTCCCTTCGTTGAACACCTGGCTGAGTCGTTCGGTGGGTACACGGTCTACAGTATGATGGACCTGTTCACAGGTTATGACCAGCGCCTGCTGCACATTGACTCCCAGGACATGACTACATTCAACAGTCCGCTCAGACCCCATTGTTTCACTACTCTCCCAATGGGTCACACTAATGCCGTCCAAATTTACCAGGCCGATATGGCCTTCATTTTACAGGACGAAATCCTTCACCACACTATGCCATTCATTGACGACCTACCGGTCAAGTCCGGCACTAACCGCTACCAAACTCTGGACGGTACCTATGAAACCATCCCCGCCAACTCTGGTATCCAGAGATTCATATGGGAACATCTGCAAGTAGTCCACTGCATCCTACAATGCCTGCAAAATGTCGGAGCTACGGTCTCCACCAAGAAGTTCGTCCTTGCTGCTCCAGACACCACTATCGTCGGACACAAGTGCACCTTTGATGGTCAAGTTGTGCATGAGGCCAAAGTCCAGAAAATCCGGGACTGGCCAGAGTGCAAAAACTTGATGCAAGTCCATGGGTTCCTCGGGACCTGCGGAGTAGTTCGTATTTTCATCCAAGATTTCGCTGCTATCTCCCATCTGTTGGTCAATTTGACCTGGAAGAGCGTTCCCTTCAAATGGGGTGACGCCCAGTGCAATGCTATGAATCATCTGAAGGACGAGATCATTAAGTCCCCAGCACTCCGCTGGCTTGACTATGAGTCCGGTCGGGAGGTCGTTTTAGCCGTTGATACTTCCATGATTGCTATCGGTTTCATTCTTTCACAGCAAGGTGAGGATGGCAAATGCTATCCAAACCAGTTTTGTTCCGTCAGCTTGACGAGTGTCAAAAGCCAGTACTTCCAGGCTAAGCTCGAGCTGTACGGTCTGTTCCGGGCACTCCGGGCGGTCCATGTTTTCATTTTTGGTGTTACCAATCTCGTTGTCGAAATGGACATGAAGTACATTAAGGGTATGATTAACAACCCAGACCTTCAGCTGAACGCAACCATCAACTGGTGGATTGCTGGCATTCTTTTATTCCACTTCGAACTTCATCACATTCTGGCCGAAAAGCATACCGGCCCTGACAGTCTCTCCTGGCACCCTCATTCTGAAGAGGACCCACCTGAGGATGATGATGTCAAGGGTTGGTTGGACGATTCCTATTCTTTTTGCATAACCTTACTAAATGATCGCACATTCTCCTTTACCGCTGTTCCCATTATTGCACGCACCGTTCTGCAGACACTGTACTGCACCCCTTCACACTTACTCTCCTCGGACTACGTTATTTCACCAGTGCCTCTGGCACTGCCAATTTCCTCTACCTATGCATCAGTTTTCTCTTCCTCTGTTTCGCAGCCGGATGCTACTCCGGACTCTCCTATCATTCCCCAGTCTTCAAAGGCCATCACTCGGGAAGCACGTATTTGACTGATTCGCAGATTCCTCAAGACCTGCGAATGCCCTGCTGACCTTTCTGACGCAGACTTCCAAATGTTTGTCAACTCTGCCACCAAGTTCTTTATCCTGCACGGCTCCCTATGGCGTCGAGAGCCACATGGTCGTCACCAGCTGGTTGTACCAGAGCACCGCCAGTACGGACTTATAAAGGAGACTCACAATGACCTCAGGCACAGAGGTGTCTTCACAGTCCGTGCCCAACTCCTACTCTGCTTCTGGTGGCCGATGCTGGTTGACGATGTTAAATGGTTCCTTCACACTTGTCACGAGTGCCAAATTTGACAAACCAACCGTTTTCATATTCCCCCAACTGTACCGGTCGTAGGTGGCCTGTTCCATAAGGCTCACCTCGACACGATGCTCATGCCCCGGTCTGGCAGTTATCAGTACATTGTCCAGGCCCAGTGTGCACTGACCTTGTACCTGGAGTGGTGCATGGTCCACTCCAAGAACGCCTCTGCTCTAGCATCATTCATATTCGAAGACCTCCTTTGCTGGTGGGGCCCTCTATCCGAAATTGTTACTGACAACAGTCCCGCCCTCGTACAGGCCCTAGACTTCCTTGCTGACTGATATGGCATTAGACACATTCGCATCTCCCCCTACAACTCCCAAGCCAACAGTTTGGTCGAACGGTGTCATTACGATGTCCGGGAGGCCATCATTAAAACTTCCCAAGGGGGGGAGTTACACTGGCATGTTGCCGCTCACTCAGTCTTTTGGGCCGAGCGAGTTACCATACTCTGGTCTACCAGTTTGTCTCCATATTTCATGGTTCACAGCGTAGAGCCACTCTTTCCATTTGACCTCTCTGAGGCTATGTTCCTCGTTCCCCCTCCAGATACCGATCCGCTGTCTCTGTCCAGCCTGATTGCATGGTGACCTTGTCAGCTCCAAAAGTGTCAGGAGGACTTGGAGTCTATTCATGAGCATGTCCTCAAGGCTCGGTTTGAGTCTATCAAACATTTCGAGGCTGCTTTCAAGAACCAAATCAAGGACTTCAACTTCCAGTCCGAAAGTCTGGTCCTAGTCCGTAACACCCGCATAGAAAAGGAACTTAACTGGAAGACAAAGCCTAGATACCTGGGTCCAATGGTAGTCCTTCGCCGGACTGCCAGCAGGTCATATATCCTGGCCGAGTTGGATGGGGTGGTCTTCAAACTGCGATATGCTGCCTTCCGTCTCACTCCCTACTACCCCTGTTTCACTTCTACTATACCTGTCACCGAGCTAACCAGTCTAGATGACGACAACCTGGACAAGCTGGCAGGAGAAGATGTTGATGAGCCAGACAATGAAGAACCGGACTTCACCAGTCAGGACTAGTCCTGTCACTGGTCTACATACATTTTCTTTCTCAATTGTACAATAACCTCCGTGTTACCCTGGGATTAGTCCAGTGACCTCTATGCCTTGCTGCTCGATATCGCTAAACAACGCCTAACAGACATTCGTCTTACTATACGCCGATAAAAGTAAAACCATAGAAAAACAAAGAACAAAGACAAAAACAAAACAAAAGAGTACAATTCCTTTTCTGTAAAGTGTCTCACTATGTATGCTCCCAATGTACCACTTATCATTCAAACGTGCTCTGAGATACGACACCTGTTTCACACTATAGACTGCCGAACCATATACCACCCATACCGAAGACCGCCGATAGACTGAGATAACTCCAGTAGGGATAGATGCTAGAAGTTGACCGACGAAGCAAAGCTGGGTGGCAGCCCACATAAAATTCTTACTCCCTCTCTTCCTCTCTCTCTTTCTTTCTTACTCTTGCTTCTTCTTTATCTTTACATTTCCTTCCACTTCATTCGAGAACTGGACTGTTTATACGAATGAGCAGACTATATACAGATAAAGGTGAATGGACTACGCTACCGATGGGCCCCTCCTACACATCCAACTGCTCCAACTCTTCGACCAAATCACTTACCTCCGCCATCACTTCCACCTGCTCTATGTCCAACGCCTTGATGCTTGCCCTGATTTGGTACAGGCATGAGTGGGCAATGTTGAGCCAGTGGGTGATTTGATCCCTTTCCCATTGGACCGGAGTCTTCCCAATGATCTTCTTTGCTGCCGCTGCCTTTCCTTTCCCCTTCTCCTTTGGCTTGATGGGGGTAATGTCCTCCTTGATCTCGTCATCGGAGAGGACTTCAATAGGCGACTCTGCCCTCTTGCTGGGACCGGCCTTGGCCACTGCTCTGACCGGTCTTCCGCCTACCATGCTGTCAGACCAAACGCTGGTAAACTACGACCCACTCACCTTTGCTCGGTGGCAACACTACCACCAGCACATTCTTTCTTCTAGGCGTGTGTCACCCAGCAGCCAAGCTGCATGCTCCCTTCAACCGCTGGCACTGAGCGCATGCCAGTCCGGTCTCCTTGATGCATTGTCTGGCGACCCTTGCCTGTTTGCACTGAGTGCAAGTGTCGGAGGAGGGTTTGAGCTGGGTGACCACCGACCCAGTAGGAGCGGTCTTCTTCCTCTGCAGGGCTGCATCTTCCTCTTCCTTGTCAATGTCCTCTGACTGGCTCCTCTATACTGCCATTAGATCAGTGATAACCCGAGATAAACAAGTCACGCACCTTTAGTCCAGACGACGCATTCGACGCCACCCTGGACAACCCGGCTGCCTTCTCAGCGCCGGGCACCACCTGTTGCTCTACCTCCTCTACCTCCAACACTGTCCCCTGTGTGCCTACCAGCCCATTGTCTTCCTCGACCAGAGGTGCATTCTTCCTCCTCAACCACTCCACCTGCTGGGGCTCTGCATCCGCAAGCAGGGCTGTGACATCGTCCTCCAGTTCTGTGTAGAGGTGTAGCACCTCCGCTTCCCGGGATGCTACCTCCCATTCATCCTAAGAGCATCCTTGTCAACAGATAACACCACCTCAGTAAGGCATAGGCACGCACCATAGCATGTCCAAAACTCTCCACCCACATCTCGATCTCCTTGCGAAGTTCCTCCCAGTCGTCCAGCATTGTCTTTGCTTTGGCTGTGATGCATTCAGTGGCCATCTTGTATTGATGGTTGATGTCTCAGCAATGTTCGGCACCCTTTGCTGTCATGGCACATAGGCCATTGACTCAACTGGTGAATTGGGATTGCATATTGTATGGAGTGGATGGAGGTAGGATGGAGCGGAATATGAAGAGAGACACAGCAGACGTGACACGACTGGATCACCACCATTCAAACTCCACACTGCGCTTAGTCAGCACAACGCCCCAACTGACTGGGGACAGTCAGTATTCAAAGTCCCCAGTGGATGTAGAGAGTGGTGCGTCTCTATGGTCATATCGCCCAATTATCCATCATTACAGCACATGCATACTCCTTCCTATGCTTACTGACCTTCCATCCGTCACTCTGCCCAAGTCCAGTGGTAAGAATGGTACTCTGGTACTGTCAGTCTTCCCTGAACTACTCCGGTCTGTCCACTTTTACCTTCATACTTGTTTCTCTTTGCATACATTACATCCTTACCTACTTACCCCACTTTACCTTTTCCTTTCATCGACTACGGTGACTTTTGTCCTTACTTTTACTCATGACCAACTATCACTGGGCTGATTGGCTTTATCGGTCCCATACCTTAGAGTTTCACAGCGGCCTGAAAGGGTCATCTTTGTTTCATCAAACTTTCTCCCATCATTCAAACGCTAATCTTTGACTTTGCTTAAGTACTGCTTAAGCCGTAGTTACGGACACGGGTATGCCTGGTCCATAAAATCTTTGTATTGCATATTGCAACACAGCTACCTTTTGCTCACAACGTCCAAACCACGCTAAATGCTATCGTCATCGTCTCCGCCAATGTCCAATGTCCAATGCTCAACGTCTACATCTCTTTTCTTTCTTCACTGACATCGTTTTCGTCAACCGATCTACTGGTCATACCGCTGCCCATATGTCCTCTGCCCGGTCTTCACTGGACTTCTTGGTAGAGTCCTCTGGACTTCGTTTCTGACCTTCCTCTTCTCCAAAATCCCTTTTGGGGCGAACCTATTCACTCCCCTCATCCTTCCTTTGGCCAGAACTTGTAGGCTACGCTTCTCAAGTCCCTCCAGCCTTAGCAGGATCTATACACCAGTGCACCAGAGTCACAGATCGAAGGCACAACATTTTGCAGCAATTCGAGCTTGGGTATGTACCAGTTTGTGATCATTTTCTTCTTTCCTCTCTGTCCCCCAGCCTTAATCACATGTGCTTTGTGTTCGTGAAAGGTGTGCAATGACAACAACAATGCGCTGCAGTCGTTATCGTCGAGTTCCAGAGCCTGCACAAGATAGCAGAAGTCGAGGAGTGTGTGCATCGCCATGACTACACCTGGAGGTGCTGAACCAGCAATTACTGCGATGAGCGATCTTTGAACATCTCATTGTGTTCTCCCAGTCACCCGTTTGAGATGCGAGATTCCCTGTCCAAAATGTCGATACCCAATAGATGGCTGGAGTATAGAAAAGTGGAAATCCAACTCCTCAGCCCCCACAATGTTTATGGCCCACCGAACAATGTGGTCCCAGATTTTCTTGTGCCATTCATGCAGTGGCTCCGGGGTCAAAAACCTTGAGGGGTCTGCCATATACCAATCTTGAAAGAATGGGAATGCAACACCATTTAAACAGAACTTTTGTGCCGTGGCGAGGTATCGCTGAAGATGGTCGGGATTGACATTGATCTGCCGAAGTTGTTTCAGTGTATGGGACTTTGTGTGTAGGGGGTGTTGATACAGATCGCCAAACTGCTTGTACATCGCAGTTGTATTTGGTGATGTCTTTCTGGCTACTCCCACAAGCATACAGGCCTCCGGTGTATCAACAATGTATGAGGCAAGAGGCATGAAGCAAAATCATAAATGTCCGAGCAGATCATTCATCATAACTCCAAACTGAGCAGCATCTTTCAACAGTTGGAGGACAATGTCAAGGGATTCATGAATCAGTCGATCAGCTAGAAGACTGCAAATGTGCCTTGACTTATGGATGAATTTTGTGATTGGGAGAAGCGCGGTAAGGAGGAAAGTGTCAGATGATAGCTTGAGACGCATAGACATGCATATATTTGCAAGTCCTAGTAGAAGCGGGTGGGAACATCGATCGCCAACAAGTGCAGAGATGTTTGACTTGTTGGATGAGAGGATGACACCAAGGAGGGTGGCCCCAGAAGGTATTTTAGTCTGGTAAACATGGTCAGAATTGATGCTTCAAGAGGAGAACAAAGTCCAACCTGCATCTCCCATGCAGCATTCCCTGTCATCCACTCACTGTACATGTGAACAAGACATTCAGCAGTTCAGTAGACATGGCAGGGGACGAGGTCAAGCTTGTCATGAAAAAGAGGATGGTTGAAGAGTGCCTCCAAGCACTTAACTGGG
>JBBPLO010001048.1:0-10096 GCA_038089835.1 Retiboletus flavoniger | reverse complement strand
ATCACTACCATCACTGCCATCACCACCATCAATGCTGTTATTACTGCCATCACCATCATTACCACCGTCACCTACCAAAACCATCCAACCCAACTTAGTGATCCCTCACTCAGAGTCTGATGGTCTGGATGCAGATAATCCAGACTTGGATGGCATCCCTGTCACTGAGGAGATCACCTCACTGGAAGTACACCCAGTATCACTAACACCCTTATTCCTATCATTCACAGCAGAACAACTGCAACTGGCTCATACCAAGCCCAACGACATATCAACCAATTCCTCCTTATTCGTCTTATCATTCCACTCCGACAACATTGCTCAGCTGACATAGCTGATACTGACCCAATCACATCACCTTCCATTACAGTATCACCAGCGATGATCCAGTTACATCATTTGATGCTGGAACATTATTGCATGCCAACATTTTTGACTATTATTCCTCCATCCAGTGTTCTTATTCACATGCCAGTCTACTTACAGTTGCTTTCACATGATATGTTGATGATACTGGTCTCTTCCAGTACATTTCCTTTCACTCCTGGTCCAACCGAGGACCATCTACCTTCATTGCTGTCATTCACGTTGGCCGTTTATTTTGCTATCAGTCAATTTGTATTATCATCATACCTCGTTTCATTTCTGGACATTGTCATATACTGGATTTCTACCAAGTCCATCTCCGACCCTCCAAACCCATCTCCAGTCTTGCACTCAACAACTCTGACACTTTCTTGCTCAAAGCTCAACTCTGAGACTCTGGAGATGTCCTCCACATATCCTCATATGACTCCCTTCATTCTTGTTATGTTAGTCTTTCTCCATTTGTATTAGTCTCACCTCTGTTTTCCCTCTGATCCTATGTACACTGCTTTGTTCTCCATACTTCTGGTGTATAGCTCTGGTTACTTACATCCCGATTCCAAATTACTTAGCAATCTGTTACAAAGACACTTAGTAATATATCTCCGAACTCCATATATAAACTCATAGAATCACTCTGTATTTTCTGGAGTTCGAATATCAACTATTTCCAACTCCTGATCTCTGATCAGTACAACTTATTCTCAACTCCTGATCCTCAGATTCCCTCCGACAAAAACACCTCTGAACCCCCAAGAGTCTTGAAGACTCTTCTTCTCCTCCTCATTGTTGTCCTCATTGTTGTTTACAACATCAGGCATGACACCTCCAAACCTCCAAACTCCGGCCTCTGAAATTGGGGCAATGATTCTGAGCAAGGGCGCACCACATACGGTGAAGCCAAGCCCTGGCCCCCAGCATTAACTCTGAAGTTTCAGAGTTAGCTCCAGAGTTGAACCGGTCTTAACAGACATCGACAGTCCATCACTTTTTACTTCGGACTGACCGATACCCTTACCATCATCATTTCTATTGAAGTCTCCCTTGGGACATTACCAAATGTTTTCATACTGTCACATCACTGCCATTAACCATTCCTTGACAGTCATACCCCCACATCCACACTGAACACCAACTGGGCCAGTCCATTGTGACTGAATTCTTAGCCTGCATCAACCACCACCTCCGGACACTTGCTCCTACTATCCCCATGATGACCAGGAGGTCATCATTGAAACTCACCCTGGGGAGGGAGCCTCACTACCATTCTCCCTGTTTAATTTTAGCATTTTTAGACTCAAGTCCACAGTCTACTGGTCCAATGGGACTGGACTTATCCTGACGAAGAAGCCATCAGTGACCCACACAGAAAAGACAATTGATGCACCAGAAAACAACAAAATGGTCACCATTGACACTGGATAACCCCCTTCCTCATCATCACTGACACTTGCCCAAATGCTGCCTCCTTCATTGAATATACTGTCAATATACTGTACTATATGCCTCTGTTTTACCCCGGTTTTTGCCTGGTGACATTTTCTTTTCCGAAATACAAATGATACTAAAAACACACCAATACTATAGTCTGCCACTACCAAAAAACAGAAAACAGTCAAAAATATGTAGAAATACCCTGCCATCCATTTTCCCTTATCAAACGTGTCTCCACATACTGTCATATACCAGATTTTACCCAAGTCCATTCTGATCCTCCGAACCCATCTCCAGTCCTGCACTCGACAACTCCGATGCTATCTTGCTCGGAGCGTAACTCCGAGCCTCCGGAAATGTCCTCAGAATATCATCATATGTCACTCTCCATTCCTCCTATGTTACTCTGTCTCCATTTGTATTAGTCCTGCTTCTCTTTCCTCTCCGATCCTATGTACACAGCTCTGGCCTTCACATATCCGGTGTACAGCTCCGGTTTACTTATCTTCCAATTCCAACTTACTTACCAATCCGTTACGAAGAACTTTTAGTAATACATCTCCGAACTCCATATATAAACTCCTAGAATTACTCTGTACATTCTTCAGTTAGAATATCAACTTATTCCCAACTCCTGATCCTCAGATCCACTCTGACAACCCCCTCTGAATCCCTGAGAAAAGTCTTGAAGACTTTCTCTCCTCTCCTTGTCATTGTCCTTGTCGTTGTTTACAACTTCGAGCGCGACCCCTCTGAACCTCCGAACTCTGGCCTCCGAAATCGGGGCAATGATTCTAAGCAAGGGCGCACCACATACAGTGAAGCCAAGCCCTGGCCCCCAGCTTAACTCCGAAGTTCTGGAGTTAGCTCTGGAGTTGAACCAGTTTTAACAGTATATTCTAACTCAAATCTTGCTTCAGAATCCACTTATGACTACTCACACCACTCGTGCTCAGACCCGCGCCTTAGGCGCAAACCCTCCCCCATCCCCACGAATCAACCCACTCAGCATGTTCAGCAGCAGTCGATGAGGTCCAGAACTCGTTGACCAATTCCACAGCTTTTCAGCTCGCCGAACTCTGGTCTCTGTTTCACAAGGCTGCGCTGCTCCGTTGTCCCCAACTCCAGGAGCGTGCATTGTTGAGCTCAAACTCGATAACGAAATGAAAGACTCCTCCCTGCTTTCCAGTCAGACCTCCAACCATAGAGGGCCTGACTTCTGTACCCCTCCGAACAACAATGGTCCTCCGGAAGACCCAGATTTCCCCGGAGATAATCTGTCTGATGGAGAACCCAAAGACAATGAATCATCGGACTCCGAAAACGAGTTCATCCCTTGAGACACCCTTGCTCAGCTCATGAGCGCCATTCAAGGCCTCGCTCGTTCCACTTGGCGTCCGACCTCCAAATCCACCCCCCAAACCAAAGTCTGGGAGCCCGACCAGTTTGATGGGACAGATCCCCAAAAACTCTGGGTCTTCCTGGTTCAATGCAAACTAAACTTCCACGATCGCCCGAAGGCATTCAGGATGGATCGCGCCAAAGTCACCTTTGCACAGTCCTACCTGAAGGGCATGGCTCTGGAATGGTTTGAACCGGACCTCCTCCAGATGGAAGATCCTGTGCTCTGTCTGCTCTGGATGGACGATTTCAAGGAGTTCGTCCTTGAACTCCAAACCAACTTCAGACCACATGACCCCGTCGGAGATGCGGAACACCAGCTCGACCACCTGTCCATGAAGGACAGTCAACACATCAATAAATACGTGGTAGAGTTCAACCGCATTGCTTTGCAAGTCCAGGGCTATGGAGAAGGTGCCCTGCGGCACCATTTCTACAACGGTCTTCCCAACCACATCAAAGATGAGATCTCTTGTGTTGGGAAGCCCAGCACCCTCTCCGAACTCCGACGCCTCGCCCAGGCTATCGACGCGCGCTATTGGGAGTGCAAGTCCAAAATCAGCCAGCAAGCAAAACCCTCTCAGGCCCCAACTCCGAAATCCTCCGACAAGTCATCTACCCCCACATCATCACCCTCTCCATGCCTTTTCGGTGGCTCCAAGGACTCAAAGGAGTCCAAGGGCAAGGGTGCCATCACAACTCCGAAACCGGACTTATCGTCCAAATTAGGAAAGGATGGCAAGCTCACTACTGAAGAACGCAAGTGCCGTTTTGATAACAAACTATGCATGTTCTGTGGGCTCGCAGGCCACATGGCCAAGGACTGTTCCAAGTCCTCTTCCTGCACATCAAAGGCCCATGCTGCGACCACAACTCTGGGAACTAAACTGGACACCTCCACTCCGGAGGCAAAAAAATAGTCAGCAACCTCCCCAACTCCGCACGAGTAGGAGGTTGCGTTGACCCCGAACGTGCACCAAAGGAGATCCATCTCAACACGTCCGCTCTTTCAGATCCCAAGTCACTTATGCCTTCCGTCTCTCTTGTATCTTATCCGATTCCTTCCTTACCCATGCTTGTAGACTCTGGATCCTCTGACTGTTTTATTGATACCACATTCATAAATAAAAATAATCTTTCAACCTACCCTGTACCTCCATTGCAACTCCGACTATTCGACGGAACCACAAACACCATCATCACTCGAGCTATCAACCTCTCTGTCCGCTTTCAAACCGGTGACATCACTCCGACGATGTTCTACGTCACTCCGCTGGACTCCTCCTGTTCCCTTGTTCTAGGACACAACTGGCTCATCCACCACAATCCGTTGATTGATTGGGTTTTGAGCAGTATATCGTTCCGTTCATCCGGACAAGGTTTGCCAGCAACTCCGAGCTCTCCTCCGAAGCCCCAGGAATCACTTCCCCCGGCTGACATCACACCCTCCGATACACCGCGCTTCTCCGAGCATCAGGCTCCACCTATCGCTATCATCAGCGCACCTGCCTTTGCCCTGGCTTGTCGCCTGCAAGGCTCCATGCAGTTCAGTATGCAGATCCAGCCCCAGGAGAGCGATCTCCGGGCTTCCTCTGTCTCCTCCAATCCAATTGATCTTTCTAGCGTCCCTCCAGACTACCATGACTTCGCGGACATTTTCAGTAAAAGCAAGGCTTCCATCCTTGCTCCACACCGCGAACATGACCTAAAGATCGACCTAGAGGAAGGAGCCTTGCCTCCTCTTGGGACTACATACTCCCTTTCTCCCTCTGAACTCGAGTCACTCCATGCGTTCCTCGATGAGCACCTCGCAATGGGGTTCATCCATCCCTCTTCCTCTGCTCACGCCACTCCGGTTCTCTTCATCCGCAAGAAGGATGGTTCCCTCCATCTTTGTGTCGACTTCAGAGGACTAAACAAGATCACGAAGAAAGACCGCTACCCGCTTCCCCGAATCTCCGACCTCCTTGACGCTCCAAGCCGCGCTAAAATCTACACCAAAATCGACCTCCGGCACGCCTATCACTTAGTCCGAATTGCTGAGGGAGATGAATGGAAGACGTCTTTCCGGACGCGCTATGGCTCCTATGAGTGGCTTGTGATGCCATTTGGCCTCACCAATGCCCCTGCGGCCTTTCAGCGGTTCGTCAACACCATCTTCACAGATCTACTTGACGTTTGTGTTATAGTCTATTTGGACGACATCCTAATCTACTCCGAAGACCCAGCCTCCCACAAGGAGCATGTCCGAGAGGTCCTCCAAAGACTCCGAAAACACACTCTTTATGCCAAGCCTGAGAAGTGCGAATGGAACACCGATTCCACCGAGTATTTGGGCTACTGCATGTCACCCTCCAGCCTCTCCATGTCCTCGGACAAAGTCAAAACCATACAGGAATGGCCAGAACCACGGAAGGTTAAGGACATCCAGTCCTTCCTCAGATTCGCAAATTTCTATAGACGCTTCATCAGTAACTACTCCAATATCGTCGTTCCTTTAACTCACCTCACTCGTAAAGGCACTTCCTGGTCCTTCTCCGAAGAATGTTGTTCCGTCTTCCGACTCCTGAAGAAAGCCTTCACTACCACCCCCATCCTTACTCATTGGGTCCCAGATGCTCCAATAATCGTTGAGACCGACGCCTCCGACTATGCCATCGCCGGAATCATCTCCATCCAATGTCCGGATGATGAAGTCCGACTGGTCTCCTATTATTCGTGCACACTCTCAGCCCCTGAGCTCAACTATGACACCCATGATAAGGAACTCCTCGCCATCCACGAAGCTTTCTGGACTTGGCGGCACTACCTTGAAGGCTCTGGAACTCTGATTGACGTTGTCACGGATCACAAAAATCTCGAATACTTCGCTACTACCAAACTCCTGACTCAGCGGCAAGCCCGCTGGTCGGAGTTTCTTTCACAGTTCAATATGATTGTCTGTTTCCGTCCCGGACGCCTTGGCACGAAACCTGATGCCCTCACTAGACGCTGGGACGTCTATCCCAAAGAGGGGGATAAGGACTACGCTCGCATCAATCCACACAATTTCCGTCCCGTTTTTACACCAGAACAGCTCACTGCGTCCCTCCGAGCTACCTACCTCGCTGTTCCCGTCCTCCAAGCAAGCACCCTATTTGACGCCAAACAACTCCATAACGACATCCTTGCTGCCCTCCCCTCCGACCCTCTGGCCGAAATCCATATGACCACCTCCAAACCCTCCGACTCTCGTTGGTCAGTCGACTCTGATGGTTTCCTCCGTCTGGACAACCAGATATATGTTCCTGACGCCAATGACCTCCAACTCCGAGTCCTCTGATACAAACATGATCACCCGATCTCCGGACATTTCGGACAGAACCGCACTCTAGAACTCATCTGCCGTGATTACACCTGGCCAGGAATCAGAACTTTTGTCAAGGAATATGTTTCCTCCTGCACCTCCTGCACCCGTGCATTCGTCCCAATGCACGACACAATCACATCTCCAGAGTTAGCAAAGTTATTCCTGCTCCACGTATTTTCTAAGCACGGAGTTCCCTCCCACATCACCTCCGATAGAGGCTCTGAGTTCATGTCTCATTTCTTTAGGTCCCTCGGAAAAGCCCTAGACATCCACCTCCATTTCACCTCCAGTTACCACCCGGAAGGAGATGGTCAGACAGAACGCATGAACCAAACCCTTGAGCAGTACCTCCGAGTGTATTGTAACTACCAACAGGACAATTGGTCCGAACTCCTGCCCCTCATGGAGTTTGCCTACAACAATGCTCCGAGTGCTACCACAGGGGTATTACCATTCTTTGCCAATAAAGGCTACCACCCAAACATCAACTTACACCCCGAAAGAGACCTTACCTCTGCTTGAGCTCGTGAGTACTCCATTGACCTAGATTCCCTCCATCAGTTCCTCCAAGAAGAAATGGCCCACGCCCAAGAGCGATACCAAGGACCTGCAGACGCTAAACGGATGCCCGCGCCGGACTTCAAAGCCGGTGATCAGGTACTCATCAAAGCCAAGTACTTCCAGTCCACAAGGCCCTCGAAGAAACTCTCCGAAAAGAACCTTGGACTTTATACCATCGTCGCTCAAGCAGGAACCCATTCTTTCACCCTCCGACTCCCTGACTCCATGAAGTCTGTACACCCTGTTTTCCACATATCCCAACTGGAACTCTCAATACCAAACACCATTCCCAACCATAATCAACCTCCACCACCTCCGGTCAAAGTAGACGGAGAACCGGAGTTTGAGATCTCTGAAATTCTTGACTCCAAGATAGATCGTCGGCGAAGAAACTGTAAGCTCCTCTACCTAGTACACTGGTCCGGATATGAAGGAACCGACGACGAAACCTCCTGGCTACTGGCCATGGAACTCGGTCACGCCTCCGAACTCATCCAAGAGTTCCATCTCTGGTATCCGGACAGGCCCAGACCTCACTCCAAACAATGAAGAGGAAGCACATTACATTTTCAAAGGAAGACAAATAGTTACAGTCTATTTATACGTTCTCCGACACCCCAGAGCTCTCCCTCGCTATGAGCTCTGCTTCCTCCTTGCCTAAATCCTCTCTGAGCCCCTCCATCTCCTCCAGATCCATCTCTGATCCACCCTCCAACTCCTCCTCCAACTCCTCCTCCAACTCCTCTGACTCCTTTTCGCCATACACCTCCTCCGTCTTCAATTCGACCAACTGCGCCAGCAGCTGGTTTTGGTGATCCATTCTACGCCCGTTCATCAACGCAACCTGGTGAAGTTGCTTGAGGGCCCCCATGACCCCCCGAAGCACCTCCACCCAGGTCCCTTTGCCCTCCGAGACCTCCGACACTCTGCTTGGACCTGCTTCGAACTTCTCGACCCTCGCCTTTTTGGCCCCCTCTGGTCGCGCTGTTTCTTCCGCCTGGCGTTTTTTGCGCCTCTCCAACTTCTCCTCCGCTCCCGGGTGCACACACTTGACTTTGATCTCGCGGCAGTCCACACAGGACGTGGACTTGCCGGGGCCAAGCACGCACTCGATGCCCCGGTTGGTGCAGTGAGCGCAGGCCTCCAGCTTGGCACCTGCACGCACCTTCCCCTTCCCTTTCTCCGAACACTGTTGCCTCTGCACCTCCTCCGCCTACTCTGGTCAGCTTGCACCACTCATAGTCGACGACCACGTACCTTTTTCTTGGCCACCTCCTCGGCCTCCTTGCATGCACTCTCTGCCTCCAACTTCCTCCATGCCTCCACCTCCACCTCCACTTTCATCCGAGCCTCCTCTTCCTTCTTCACTTTCGCACGTCGCCTGCGCTCAGCGAACTTCGCCTTGCAAACGGCATCGTCATCGTCTTTGCATTCCTTGAGGCGGTTGTCAGACCACTTGGCAATTTCGGCGATGCTGGAATTGTCAGACATGATGGTTGTTGAAAAAGAGAGGCAAGCAAGATGCGATCGGTTTTATACACCCAAACTGGATCAACAAACTTTCGGACTCCGCTCCGACTCCACTCCAACCCCACTCCAATTTTACTCCGACTCTGTATTGTCCCTTGCCTAAAGGCCTTCAGGGGTTCAAGCCTAAGAGGGGGATACTGTCATATACCGGATTTTACCCAAGTCCATTCCGATCCTCCGAACCCATCTCCAGTCCCGCACTCGACAACTCCGATGCTATCTTGCTTGGAGCGCAACTCCGAGCCTCCAGAAATGTCCTCAGAATATCATCGTATGTCTCTCTCCATTCCTCCTATGTTACTCTGTCTCCATTTGTATTAGTCCCGCTTCTCTTTCCTCTCTGATCCTATGTACACAGCTCCGGCCTTCACATATCCGGTGTACAGCTCCAGTTTACTTATCTTCCAATTCCAACTTACTTACCAATCTGTTACGAAGAACTCTTAGTAATACATCTCTGAACTTCGTATATAAACTCCTAGAATTACTCTGTACATTCTTCAGTTAGAATATCAACTTATTCCCAACTCCTGATCCTCGGATCCACTCTGACAACCCCCTCTGAATCCCTGAGAAAAGTCTTGAAGACTTTCTCTCCTCTCCTTGTCATTGTCCTCATCATTGTTTACAACTTCGAGCGCGACCTCTCTGAACCTCCGAACTCTGGCCTCCGAAATCGGGGCAACGATTCTAAGCAAGGGTGCACCACATACGGTGAAGCCAAGCCCTGGCCCCCAGCTTAACTCCGAAGTTCCGGAGTTAGCTCCGGAGTTGAACCGGTTTTAACACATACCCTCACTACTGACTGATCTTTCATTTGAATGTGTCCTGAGACACCACACCCATTACATACTATAGACTGCTGAAACATATACCATCCATACTGAAGACTGCCAATAGACTGAGGTAACTCCAGTAGGGATAGATGCAAAAGACACACGAAGAAAACAAACCAAGTGGGATGCTTGCACATTTGGTTTCATCTTATATTTACTTCATCACATTTTATTGTATCGCCGTTCACATTATCCTTCGCTACATAGATGCATGGACTTGGACTCGAACATGGACATGGACTTGGACTCAGACACAGACATGGACTTAGATACAGACACGGAACAGATGCAGACGCGAACGCAGACATTTGATCCTTGATGCTCAGCCTGTTACAGTTTTATTTCCTCATCATCAATTCCTACTGTTTGTACACTTCTCATCCCTAGTTTCTTACCGAGGACGTCATATCCTTCGGGCACAAGAGGTCTACCTCTTCATAGGAGGCCCATCTAGACTCTCCCTAGTATGCTTTCCCTAGAACTCTCACTACTCCCCCCCATCTCCCTTCCCAGGACTTTCCTCTCCCAACTAAGTTCTCTCGTACTTAGTCGTATTCCCATTACTTACTTAACCCCCTTGGTCTGTGCGTGGGAAGTCTCCCTAGTATATAGTCTTACA
>JBBPLO010001046.1:0-12693 GCA_038089835.1 Retiboletus flavoniger | reverse complement strand
TAGGATGGGTGTTGGTTTTATTTTGTTGACAGATGGCACAGCCGTTGACATAGTTTTTGATATAGGCAGCAGCTCTGGAGTAGGTACTGGTGGTTCTTCAGCATCTAATTCATCTGGCAAGTGAGGCGGGACATATGGTGTTCCCACAGGGGCCGATGGAGGCTGGTTGGCTTGCGGTAATACTGGAGCAATGATGGGTTGGCGTTCGTCGAAATCAGCGCGTTCGGAGATGAATGTGCGCTTAGTGGTAGGGTTGTAGAACTTCCAGCCCTTGTATCCATCTGGGTAACCAATAAATACGCACTTCTCATAGTGTGGGTGAAGCGCAGGACACTTGTCCTTCTGCACATGCACATATACAGTGCACCCCCACACTCTGAGGTGTGAGACATCGGGTTTGCAGCCATTCCAGAGCTCGTATGGTGTTGCATAATCAAGGGTGGATATGGGGCAATGATTCCAGACATGGACAAGCGCAGCATGGGCCTCACCCCAGAATGCCTTAGCAAGACCCGATTCCTGCAACATAGCCGTTATGCGCTCAGAGAGGACAGGGTTTGCACGCTCTGCGACTCCATTTTGCTGTGGACGGGCTCGGACTGTGTGCTGGCACTGGATACCACAGGAATTGGTGAACTCGAGCATGGCGTGACTCATGTACTCTCCTCCCTTGTTGTCTCGCAACGTTTTAATCCTCCGCTCCGTCTGATTCTCTGCAAATGCCTTGAACTGCTTAAATGTGCTGAAAACGTCCGATTTGGCACGAATTGGCAGCACAAAGTGATATCGCGAGTAATCGTCAATGAATGTGACCCAGTAACGGAATCCAGAGAACGAGCGATGGGGGATCTCATGGACATCTGAGTGGAGAAGTTCCAGAGGGCGAGAAGCGCGCCAGGAGCTGCTAGGAAAAGGATTTGCATGCATCTTGCCTGCTATGCAAGGCTCACAGATTGGATCTGGTGCTGTCTTGCTGTCCAGTCGCATGCCAGTGACCAGGTTGCGCTTAATTAGGGTTTTAACATCGGATATATTGTGATGAGCAAGCCTGTGATGCCAGAGGGAGACATCGAGTGGAATGGTAGTCACCAGGTTGGCATACTCAGTTATGGGCTCAGTCACACCATCGAGGAATGCAGCATTGTGCTCGTTGATGGTTGCAATGAAAAGTGGGGGTCCACCCGAACGAGAGAAGGAAAGGTGTGTTGCATTGATATTGACAGTGAATGACGAGTGACGAGTGAGGTAAAGAACAGCGAGGAGGTTGTTGCGGAGTTGGGGTACATGCAGGACATTGCTGAACTCGACTGCTCTCCCCCTCTTTCCATTGAGATTTGGGTGGAACACTACTGAACCGATCCCTGCAGAATAGACAATAGTATTGTCTGCGAGCTTGATCGGGACGCATTTAGCTGTGTAGTTGCGCAGCTAATGACGATGAGGGGTCATATGAGAGGTGGCACCCGTGTCTGCATTCCAATCAGTGTCAGCATCGAGTTGGAGTGGTGAGAAAGGGTCAGAGGGATCCCCAGACCGCAAACTGTAGTTATTGCCAGTAAGGGGTGAAATGCGGTGGTGATGGTGTTCAGAGGCCATCATAGACAGTGATTCGGACATGGATGTAGCGGAGTTAGAAGTGGTGAAAATAAGTTGCGTAGGGTGCGAGGAATAGACAAGTGGGGTGTGTATCTAGCACTCAGGGCTCATAACCTGTTAAACAGCTGGATTGTCCAGCTGGAGTCCACTGTCAGAAACTATGTTGTGTAGTTGACATACAATGACATACCTGGAGTCCACTGTCAGAAACTAAGGAGAAAGACAGTGGACTCACAGGATTATACACAACCTGGTCATAACAACAATACATAACAACAGTGTGCCACAATTGTGGCGCAGTGGGAGAGGCGTGACTCATCTATCCGTGACTCACAAGTGTTGGGTCACTGCATCTAACAGGGGGGACAATAGGGCGTGTGCGTTCGTCGAAATCAGCACGTTCTGAGATGAGTGTGCGCTTTGCAGTGGGGTTATAAAATTTCCATCCCTTGTAACCATCAGGATAACCAATAAAGACGCACTTCTCATAATGCGGGTGAAGCGCAGGGCGCTTGTCCTTCTGCACATGCACATACGCAGTGCATCCCCAGACTCTGAGATGGGAGACATCAGGTTTGCGACCATTCCAGAGCTCGTATGGTGTGGCATTGTCCAGGGCAGCTGTTGGGCAACGATTCCAGACATGGACCAGTGCTGCGAGTGCCTCACCCCAGAATGCTTTGGCAAGTCCAGATTCCTGTAGCATAGCAATGATGCGCTCGGAGAGCACACGGTTTGCATGTTCCGCGAGGCCATTTTGCTGTGGACGCGCACGGACTGTGTGCTGGCGCTCGATACTGCAGGCATTGGTGAATTCGAGCATGGCATGACTCATGTACTCCCCTCCCTTGTCGTCTCGCAGGGTTTTGATTTTCCGTTCGGTCTGGTTCTCAGCGAACGCCTTAAACTGCTTGAATGCGCTGAAAACGTCCGATTTTGCGCGAATTGGCAGCACGAAGCGGTATCTGGAGTAATCATCGATGAACGTGACCCAGTAGCGAAATCCTGAGCATGAGCGATAGGGCACCTCATGGACATCCCAGGGGACAAGTTCCAATGGGCGAGAAGCACGCGAGGAGCTGCTGGGGAAGGGATTTGCGTGCATCTTGCCAGCGATGCATGGCTCACAGATTGGATCAGGTGCTGTCTTGACATCAAGTTTCATGCCAGTGACCAGATTGCGCTCGATCAGAGCTTTGACATCAGACATGTTGTGATGTGCAAATCTGCAATGCCAGAGGGACAAGTCGAGTGGTATGGTAATTGCTGGGTTGGCATACTCAGTTATGGGCTCAGTCACACCATTGAGGAATGCAGCATTGTGCTCATTGATGGTTGCAATGAAAAGTGGGGGTCCACCCGAACGAGAGAAGGAAAGGTGTGTTGCATTGATATTGACAACAAATGATGAGTGACGAGTTAGGTAGAGAACAGGAAGGAGGTTGTTGCGGAGTTGGGTACATGCAGGACATTGCTGAACTTGACTGCTCTCCCCCTCTTTCCATGGAGATTAGGGTGGAAAACTACTGAGCCGATCCCTGCAGAATAGACGATAGTATTGTCCACAAGCTTGATCGGGACACGTTTAGCTGTGTAGTTGCGCAGCCAATGACGATGAGGGGTCATATGAGAGGTGGCGCCTGTGTCTGCATTCCAATCGGTGTCAGCATTAAGTTGGAGTGGTGAGAAAGGGTCAGAGGGATCCCCAGACTGCAAACTGTAGTTATTGCCAGTAAGGGGTGAAATGCGGTGGTAATGGTGTTCAGAGGCCATCATAGACAGTGATTCAGACATGGATGTAGCGGAGTTAGAAGTGGTGAAAACAAGTCGCGTAGGGCACAAGGAATAGACAAGTGGGGCATGTATCTAGCACGCAGGGCTCATAACCTGTTAAACAGCTGGATCAGCCAGCTGGAGTCCACTGTCAGAAACTTAATTGTGTAGTTGACATACAATAACATACCTGGAGTCCACTGTCAGAAACTAAGGAGAAGAGACAATGGACTTTGCAGGGTTACAGGACACAGTCATAACAATCACAAATAATAACAATGCGCCACAATGTGGCCCAATGGAGGCAGCATGACTCATCTAGGCATGACTCACAAGTGTGCAATCACTGCATTTAACAGTTTTATCTTCATGTTAGACAGCTGAGTCAGGCAGCTGGAGTTCACTGTCAGAAATTATGTTGTGTAGTCAACATATAATGACATATCTGCAGTCCACTGTCAGAAACTAAGGAGAAAGACAGTGGACTTGCACAATTATACACAATGCAGTCATAATAACAATACATAACAACAGTGCACCACAATTGTGGTGCAGTGGAAGAGGTGTGACTCATCTATGCATGACTCGCAAGTGTTGAGCCACTGCATCTAACACTTCAACAGTGAAGAATATGTTACCTTTATCATTCCAACAAACAAAAACATCACTGTTACTCTCTATGGGTATTCTCATGTGGGGCATAATTAGCATGAATGTATGCTGACAGTCTTTCAAGCTGCTGCTGTTGAGCACCTTGACAATCACCTTGATGGCATTGTTTCAAAGGCAGGAGTGATCTTGTTGGAAGTTTGAACCAGATTTTTGACATTTGTGAATCTGCATGGATTTTGATATTGATGAAGGCATCAATTGGGGGGCAGTAGCATGGCAGGTCAAGTCCTGAGGGCAGCCAGCAGCTGTTACTCATCCTATTATAGGGACAAGTTCCCTTGTGAGGCCAGAAGTGAGTTCTTGCATGAACAAAGAGGTTAGCCAAATGTGTGGTAAGAGATAAGAGGGCAGGGAATGAGGTAAGCAATAGTGCTAATTGGGCAAGTTGTTCATCATCATTTATTGGGTAGTATTTGAGAGGGAGGAAACTTGGGATTGATTTAATTTGACAGTGACTAGCTTTGATACACATAGAGTTTATATACTTGTAGGTTCTGGGGGTAACATAGATACTTAGAATGAGTTGAAAGGAAAAATAATGTAGGTCAGTACAAAGATGTGATGATGTGAAGGGATATGAAGAAAGGTGAGTAAGCTATGATGATGAAGAAAGAAATGTAGAATGTGGAGAAAGTAGAATGAGGAGTATTAGATGTAGTGACTCAACACTTGTGAGTCATGCATAGATGAGTCATGCCTCTCCCACTGCGCCACAATTGTGGCACGCTATTGTTATGTATTGTTGTTATGACTACATTGTGTATAATCTTGCAAGTCCACTGTCTTTCTCCTTAGTTTCTGACAGTGGACTCCAGGTATGTCATTGTATGTCAACTACACAACATAGTTTCTGACAGTGGACTCCAGCTGCCTGATTCAGCTGTCTAACAAGGAGTATGTTAGTAACTTTGACAAGGGTGGGTGAGACTGTTGATGGGTACAGCCAGTGAGTCCAAAGTTCAGCATGTAGTTGTTCAGCAATCCTTATATTATGTCCATTTAGGGTCATCAAATTTTTGCTGCCTTATTCAATGGAGCCAAATGTTTCAATATGTTTTCTGGATCCTTGCTCAGTATATGGTCCATTCCTGGTGATGCACCAAACACCCCTCCCTGTATTGCCCTATCGCTGCAAC
Source organism: Retiboletus flavoniger (assembly GCA_038089835.1). NCBI lineage: Eukaryota > Fungi > Basidiomycota > Agaricomycetes > Boletales > Boletaceae > Retiboletus > Retiboletus flavoniger. Next base: position 7,516 of record JBBPLO010001046.1, on the reverse strand, counting down.
AAAAGTTTATCACACCCTTGGCACAACTTTTCCAAGGCCCCTATAACCATTGAGGCCAATTCTTAAGCAGAGTGACAGGTACCTCAAAGGGGTTTCTTCTTAAAAAACCTCACATGATGTCCAAATGAGGATGTTTGCCTCTTAACAAACTCCTCTCAAGGACCTCATGAGGCTATCCTGCATCTCACCAGCTTCTCTCTGAGACTGCATGGGCCTCACCTAACCTGATCAAAAAATTCTTGCACTGGTGCACCTTTTCTGATGCACACATCTGCCTCCTGCCCTCATATCATATTAGGAATTTACCAAATAAAATCATGCCTCCAGAGCAGTATGTTCTATTTCCAAAATGGAAATCTCTCTAATAAAATATGTTTTTTTCTTCTCCTCCACTTTCTTCCTACATCCTGTGTCATTTATGTGTAGATACATCTTTAATATACTATGTTACATTGTGTGAGCACTTTATCATTGCCCCAAAACATATTTTCAGGTGGTAATAAAGATTTGATTAACAAAAGAAAAAACATGACTGCTTCTTTGATATATATGAGTTATGCCCCTGGATAATATTCCCCTGGATATCTTTTATGTGTATCTAAAATACATCAGCAGCATAGATCACCAAGAGCAAAACTGCTGAAGTTGTGTCATATTCTCCTCCTAACCCCCTTTTTACTTCTCCTGCTTTGTACCAGTAGTTTACTTGTTCCTCCACTATATAGACAGAATGGGAAGACATTCCAGTGTATTATACCATATATACCACTCATTATAATGTCCTGAACACTATCTGGAACATTTTTTGATCTTTTGTAGTGAATATAATTTGGATGCTCTTAAGGGTATATTATCAGGGCAGTTATACAGAATTCTAGTCACTATTACTCCCTAGCTCCCTTTATTTTAATCTATTTTTATGATGCTGAAAAGAGGTGTTAGAAGTGATTTAAACATATGATAGTGTGGAAAAACTATTGAAAACTTGGGAGACTTTCAAAACAAAACAAAACAAAAACCTTGTCATTGTGGCTTCCACAATACTTCAGACACCATTCTAAATCATAGTTCATGTATTCACAATAGCATAGAAACTTTTTATACCATATGCCTAGCCCATCCTATCATAGGATATTAAAATTGCAAAATGTATTTTTGATGTCTCCAGTAATGTCCATCTGTTAGACAGCTGAATCAGGCAGCTGGAGTTCACTGTCAGAAACTATGTTGTGTAGTTGACATACAATGACATACCTAGAGTCCACTATCAGAAACTAAGGAGAAAGACAGTGAACTCGCAGGATTATACATAACATGGTCATAACAACAATACATAACAACAGTGTGCCACAATTGTGGTGCAGTGGGAGCAGTGTGACTCATCTATGCATGACTCACAAGTGTTGAATCACTACATCTAACACCATCTTCATTCCAACTGAGATGCAACCATATCTAATGTATTTTTGCATCTTGAAGTCTTATCAATCAAATGTGTCAGGTACAGAGTGAGTAAATATGCTAGAATACTTGAGTGACATGATCTACTACTTAGAATTACACTTGAAGCATTGTGCAAGCCACAAAATCAAGTTCTTTCATTTGTTTTGCAAGTCTCCTAAGTGATAAGAGATTTACCCACACTTTCAAAGCTATATTTGGTTATAATAAATGTTTCTTAATGATGTCATGTGCTTCTTAAAACACTTATATAATATGGTTACAAAAGTATTATTTTCTTAAAATTAGATAAGATTAATTGAATGTATACAAAGCTCATGAGAATTTTCTGAGTGGTTTGGATGAAGCCTGGGTGAGGTTCCAGAGGCTTCCAGAGAAGTTGGCAAGTGTATCTATTTTTAGAACCTTATGAAGCTTGGCCTCAGAGGTCCAATGACTCAGTGATGACTAATCCACCTCTGAGGCCACTATAGATACTGAGAATGGTCTATCTGAGGTGATTTATTGCCCTTGCTGCAAATAATTCACTACCTTTTTGGGGTGCCTCTATGCATAAGCACATTGGTCCTGTATTCAAGCACAACAGCTGTGTTTGGTCTATGGTTAGTATTGTGGGCAGAATTATTTTGAGGTGGAGTCTGCTGGCAGAATGATAAGAATGGCAGATCTTGGCAGAACAGTTGATCAAGTTTTGAGAACATAGATATGATTACAGGAAAGAATTTTGACAAGCCTACATTTCCATTAGAATTTAACACCTTCTAATGACAACAGAGACTGGATATCCCACTGTCCATCTCCTGACTTGTCTAGAATTGAGATATCCTCCACAAATCCCATTGGTAACAAACCTTTGTTGACATCCTCAAGCTCTTTTCAACTATAAACCTAACCTTCCAATACTTCATTTCCATCAAGTTCAAGCTCTGGATCTACCTGTGCACTGTATGAGTTTGCACTGGCAGCTAGCACTGCCACATGACAGTCTTGTTTCTCATGGTTGAGTGTGTCAAATACACTGCTCAGCTTATCATTAGTGACTGCTTCTGGGCCTGCAAGATAATCATCTGCTGGTTTGGATTGTATGGTGAGTAATGAAACCCATGTGAAGTTTCTTGTCAAATCTTTGGCAAGTGACACATCTATGCCAGGCTTGGTTTGAGTATGCATGTGAGCATGCTTTTGGTGTACTGATTTTCCTGCTGCATGATCTATTTTGTACACATGGTGGACATAGCTTGAGCATAGCTTACTCAAACCTTCAAAGGTTTCTCCCTCTGCCACTTAGAAGAATACCATCCTCTTTCAGCTAGATGCTAGTCACTCCATTTGCTCCATTGTCTCTACTACAGGTCTCAACACTACTACTATATCCAGACTTCATTCCAAAGAGCATTCTAACCTGCAGAAATCTCCTGGAGACCATCCAGCCAAGCTTTCCTCTGCTAACATCCACCATGCCATTGATCTTATCTCTACTCAAAAGGCAGAAACTGCTGCTGTCCAAGTGACCAGAACACTGTCTAATATCATCAACCAGCCTCTTCATTCTAACACAGTTTTCCACCACTTGAAAAAGACTGGAATGAAGGCTGTAGTCAAGTGCAAACACCCTCTACTTTCTGCCAAGCATCAAAAGGCTCACTTGAACTTTGCCTATGCTTACAAGGATTGGACTCTGGAGGACTGGAAACAGGTGATATGGTCTGATGAGATCAAGATCAATCACCTGGGGTCAGATGAATGCAAATAGGTGTGAAAAAAGCCAGGAGAGGCTTAATGTCAGATTGGTAGAAGGAACTGTCAAGTTTGGTGGTGGTTCTGTGATGTTATGGGGCTGTATGGGCTGGGATGGGGTTGGCTATGCTACCAAGATTGATGGTAGAATGAGTGGAGACCTTTATCTTTAATTTTTGAAGGATGAACTTTAAAATTCTCTGGAGTTTGATGGTCTCAATTCATCTGACATCATCTTTTAGCAGGACAATGACCTCAAGCATACCTGCAAGAAGGTCAAGGAATGGTTAGAAGAATAGAAATTCATGACTATGGTATGGCCTGCACAGTCTTCTCACCTAAACCCCATAGAACATCTCTGGGATTGTATCAAAAGAAGGCTTGCAGAGTATAAACACCCTTCTAAAGAAATATTGGAGTTGTAGGAAAGGATTGAAGATGATGGGAGAAAATACCAGTGGAGGTGTGTCAGGGATTGATTGAGAGCATGCCTAGAAGAATCCAGGCAGTGATTAAGGCCAATAGAGTGTTAGATGCCATGATTGCACACTTATGAGTCACAATTAGATGAGTCACACTTTTGCATTGTTGCTATGTACATTGTAATGACTGAACCTTGTATATCTTGTGAGTTTACTGTCAAGTCTCCTTAGTTTCTGACAGTGAACTCCAGCTGCCTGATCCAGCTGTTTAACAGAATAGACCATGCTGGCAGTATGGACATCCTTTGGTCCAAGCATGTATTGGAAGTTTGTATACTTTCTCCAAGTTAGGGTCTCAGAGCATAATAGTCTGTGTGCCATCAGGCAAATCATCAGTGGATGCACTCATAAGACAATGGAAGGGTCAGCTGAGTAACAAGTCAAAGTTAGCCTTGGGGACTACTTGGACCTGCAGACAAACCTCCCTGGCTCTAAAGTCCAGGTGAAGGTTTTCAACAACGCCAATGGCCAACTCAGTGCTAGCATTAGTATTTGACATTATCATGACATGATCTGACTGGACTGGAAGTCCAAGGTCCATCCATATCCATTTGAGCATGGTGACAATCTTTGAACTGGTATCTAAGACCATGGTGATTGTTCACCTTGTACCAAGTATCTTTGCTTCAAGTGACCATAATGCAATGCTGTGGTGTGCTACAATAAAGCCATCATTGTTCTAGTGAACTTGGTCTCCAAATTTATGCTCCACAGCACTAGGATTATGATTGGTGAACTCATTGACCTATACAATGTTAGTAGAGACTGGGATGTGTTTGGTAGTAGACAGCTCCTGGAGTTGCTTGTAAACCTCCAAGGTGATGGAGATGAGTTCCTTGACTGGAATTGAAGTGGAAGTCTCAAGAACCTGGTTTAAGATATGATTCAGTGCAGTCTCATCTTCTAGAGGGAAGGTATATTGGAATTGCCTGGTTGGGGTGGTAGGAGCAATGTTAGTGTTGTTGGGACAAGAGGGGATGTTACTTTTAGATGTGGATGGGGTTGGCTGAGGTACTGGTGGTGCCAGAGTTGCAGGCCTTGGTACTCCAGGCAGTGTGGTATGAGCTGCAGAGATTGCCAGAGAAATGATCTCCTCAGCAACTGCAGTCATATGTGGAGTGGAATAACTGGTCTTTTGAGAGGACATCTCAATGCCATCAAAACAGGGTTGCTTGCCTTTGTCTTTAGCCTTGTCAGCTTGGAAACTAGCCCACACTTTGGCTATATATGGTTGAAAATTGATGTCAGTGAGGGCAGGATCATTGTCAATATCTGGATCTTTGACTGGGGCCATGAAGACTGATGGTTTGATATCTAAAGCTGTGTCAGTGTTGGGGCAAGTGAGTGAAAGGATTTCTGTGGTAATGGTGTAAGAGTGCTGGAAATATGTAGAATGGAATGATATGACCATAGAGAAAACCCTTAGCTTTAGTGTGTTGGTTACAGATGATGACAAGAGGGGCAAGGAGGAGGCAAAGCAACTTATAATATTTGAGAAGACTAAGCTTAGAGAATACAAGCAAGGAAATCAGAGATATAAGTACAACTGCCAAGGCAATTAGGTAAGGGAATGCATCAGCATCAAAGATAAGCAGAGTTATAGTGAGTCAGAGATGAGCAGAGTCACTATAAGTCATATCTAAGAATAATACAATGGTTCCGAAGGATACTGGGTTTTGGTGAAAGGTGGAGGGAACTGGGAAAGTGGTACACAAGGCAGTAATAGTGTACCTGAGTTTGAGTGGAAACAAGGACATAAGAAAAGAAAAGGAAAAGCAAAGCAGCATCCCATATATGATTGTAACACTGAGGATAGATGAAAAGTGGCCTTTATTAAGCCTGAAGGGCTTTTTGAACCAAACATCATGTTCTTTGGATTCTGCAATGCACCCACCACCTTCCAGGAGATGATGAATCACATCTGTAAAGACTACATTGTTAGACAGCTGAATCAGGCAGCTGGAGTCCACTGTCAGAAACTAAGGAGAAAGATAGTGGACTTGCAGGATTATACACAACATGGTCATAACAACAATACATAACAATAGTGTGCCACAATTGTGCCACAGTGGGAGAGGCATGACTCATCTATGCATGACTTACAAGCGTTGAGTCACTGGATTTAACATATATTGCAGAAGGATGGCTAATCATCTACATGGACAACCAGATGATTTATGACTCTGACCCAGTTCTACACCTCCACCACACTTGTCTCATGCTCTAGTGATTAAAAAAACATAAACTCTCCCTCAATCTAGAGAAATGTATTTTTGCTGCCCAAAACATTGAATTCTTAGGTATGATCATTGAAAAGGGGGAAATAGCAATGGGCCTCAACAAATTTTCTGCCATCAAACAGTGAAAACCCCCCAAGCTGGTCAAAGCAATCTGATGATTCATTGGATTTTGCAATTTCTACCAGAAATTCATTCCCAACTTTTCCAACATCTCTTGCCCTTTCATTGACCTGACCAAGAAAAACTCCACCTGGAATTGGACTTCCAACTGTGATTGAGCCATCTGGTCTCTCCAGGCTGCCTTTCTTTCCAAATCCATTCTCTGCATGCCTGACATCTCCCTCCCATTCACTCTCATGACCAATACATCCCTAGTTGCAGCAGGCACAGTTCTAATGCAACCTGATTCAGATGGAGACCTCCACCCCTGCACTTACTTCTCCAAGACTTTTGACCCCACTCAACAAAACTATGACATCTATGACCAGAAGCTCCTTGCAGTTATTCTAGCCCTAGAGGCATGGAGACACTACCTACAGGGGAACTGGACTCCAGGTCACTGTCCTGACTGACCACAAGAATCTCACATATTTCCAATAACCTCACAAATTGTCTAGAAGACATTCCCATTGGCAATTCTTCCTACAGGACTTTGACCTTCACTTCTCCTACACCCCTACTTTGCACATGGGACCTGTGGATATCTTATCTAGATGACATAGTGGTGATACTTCTTCTAATAACAATGATATCACTCTCCTGCCAGACTCTCTCTTTCTCAGATTCCTTGATCTCACAGTAATGGAAAAATTGTCCTCCCTGACTGTGAACAACCCCTTTGCCTGCTTTGCCCTCAAATCCCTTAATCAAGGTTCCTCCCTTCTACCTACATCATCCAGAAATGAGTGGCATTTTTCCAAACACCTCTCTACTTCAAAGAATGCCACTACATTCCCAAACCCCTTCATCTCTCCATCATACAACATGCCCATGACTCTTCCACTGCTGAACATCCTGGCATCTTCTGCACACAAAATCTTGCTGCCAGGGATTACTGGTGGCTGGATCTCAGCTCCTTCATCAAGTGATGTGACAAGTTGTGCCACCTGTCAGGTTAACATATACCCTATAGTTCCCCTGCTATCCCCATTATCCTCATCTACAACATGCCTCTTTCAACAGATTTCTGTGGATCTCATCACCAACCTCCCCAAATCTCAAGGGCATGATTCTATTCTGGTTGTGGTTGACCATAGGCTTACAAAGGGGGTAATTTTTATCCCTTGTTCCAAAACCATCAATACTGCCAGAATAGCCAAGCCCTTTCTCACCAACATCTTTTCCCAGTTCAGTCTTCATGACTGATGCATCTTGAATAGAGGTCTCCAGTTCACCTCTACTTTCTCCAAAGAACTGGCCTCCCTCCTTCACTATGAACTTGCTGTTAAATACTGTGATTGCATACTTGTGAGTCATGATTAGATAAGTCACACTTCTTCCTTGCACCACATTGTGGTATATTGTTGTTATGTATTATTGTGATGACTTAACCTTGTATATCCTGTGAGTTCACTGTCGAGTTTTCAGCGCTGAATC
>JBBPLO010001043.1:0-12708 GCA_038089835.1 Retiboletus flavoniger | reverse complement strand
TAAGACAAGAGACGTATGAGGACTTAGCTAAGTAAAAGAAAGAGGAAAAGAAAAGGGCGATCCACCATGGATCGTAACAGGCTTCCCACAGTTTGTCGATGAGCTTGGAGATTAAGGGGAGTGGGTAGGCATCCCAGACGGTTGCTTCATTGAGCTTCCAGTAATCTTGGCAAGGGCAGAGGCCACTGTCCTTCTTATGGATGAAGAAAAAGGGGGATGCTTGGGGAGAATTAGAGGGGGAGATCTTCCCAGCTGCGAGGTTTTCATCAATGAATTTGTTGGCAGCAACCTTCTCATCAGGGGAGAGCGGGTAGATCTTTCTGATGCTAGGGGTGAAGTCAGGTCTGAGTACAATCTTGTGATCATACAGTTGGGATGGCAGTAGATGATCTGCTGTGTCTTTAGAGAACACCGTTTCAAATTCGGCATACTCCGGGGGTAGGGAGACCTTTGGGGCAGCAAGGGCTTCTTCCTTGGCAAGTTCAGTTGCCTTGGTAATCTTTGTGATCTGAGAGGCACAGAGGAATTGGGATTCACAGCAGATGATATGGAAGATGGAATGGTTTCAGATGGCAATGTTGAGGTACCTGTCCTCGACTTCTCAGTTGAGGTAGCTATGGAGATGGTCATGGGATATGGTCCTGACAGGGATAGAGTCAGGTTCATAGATGGGGAAGGTGTAGACCTTATTGTGTCATTCTAGGTCTTTCTTGTGCTCATGGTGGAGGAGTTTAGATTGGTTGATAGACTTGTCTAGAGTCATAGTATGAGTAGACCAGTTGATGTTGGGATTAGTGGAGCGGAGCCAGGGAGGTCTGAGGATAAGGTTATCTTGGCCGAGGTGCATCATGTAGAATAAGACCTTTTGGGCAAGGCCTTCAATGTTGAGGAAGAGGGAACAGGTGTGAGTGATCTTTCCCTTGTGGTTCATGGTCCTGTCAGCATTTCAGGCAAGGATCAGAGTAGAGAGTTTTGTCACTGGGAGCTTGTGTTTGGTTATGAAGTCTTGGTCGATGCAGGAGATGTTCGCCCTGCTGTCTATGAGGGTGCGAGTGTCAACAGTTTTCATGGTGTATGAGGGGCGTATGACTTGGACAGGGATGATCATTGATTTAGTCACAGCTTTTACAAGTACAGAGGTGATATAGGAAGGTGCTAACGTCAAGATAGGCTTCCTTTCTAAAAATCCTGGAGGAACATGGCTTTCACCAATTCCTCATCTTCTTTGTCATTGTCCTCAACCTCTTGTAGGTGAGGAAGGTTTTTATCGTCGGCCACCTCTGCCACCTTCTTGGTCGGTGGGTGAGGGGTCTTTGAGGGTACCTGGGGGGAGAAGGCAGGGCACTTGTGGGAGGAGTGGCCGCTTTGGTGGCATCAGAAGCAGAGGTTGTTTTTGATGCAATGCTCATGTTCTTCTGGGGTTAACTTGGTGATGGTGTGGACGACATCCACATCCATGGCATTGGGGTTGGTTTTGGCCTTTGGGGTAAAGGTGATGTCCTTGGCGCAGGTAGTGCTGGACCTAGAGGTGACTTTGTGGGTGTGGTTCCACATGTTGTCAAAGTGAGTGACCTTTGAGTACCAGTCCTTGATGGTGGTCAGGGGTGTTTCCATTGCATAAATCTTGTACATGATGGATGTGGGGAGTCCTGCAGTGAAGTAGGCAATGAGGATGTTGTTGTCGGTGATCTGAGCAACAGCAACTTTGCTGCAGAAGGTGGTGATGTAGTTGAGAAGGGTTGGGGAGAATCTGTCCTTCTTCTTTTGCATTCAGGTGGTGGAGAGCCAGGCAATGGCATTCCTGATGGAGTCCTGGTGTTTGAATGCAGCTTGGAATTCTGCAGTGAAGGTGGCGACAGTTCCAAGATTGATGATCCCAGCAGAGATACACTTTTGTCTAAAGATTGCAGCCCAGATGGCTGCAGAGCCTTTGGTCATATGTGAAAGAGTGAACACAATTTTCTTCACATCAGTGTCATAGACATCGGCATTGACGAGGAGGTAGAACTGAATAGCATTGAACCACTGTTCAGATTTATCATAGGACCCATTGAAGGGCTTAGGGGCTCCAAGGTGTAGTTCCTTTGCAGCCATAGTTGCTGGGGGCGAGGGTAAGGGTGTGATGGTGGGGTGTGTGTGAGAGAGAGGGAAGCCTGTGAGAGTGGGTGGCTTAGTAGGTCTGGTAGGGAAAGACATGCTTGGTTGCATGGCAGTGGAAGTGGGAGTCGTGGGGGAAGGAACTCACGGAATACTAAGTTGTTGAGTAAATCCTTGGGTGAGGTGGATTGTTTCTTCTTCCTCTTGGAGAGAGGTGGGGTTGACTTTGTTGTCCAAGTGTTCGAGGGAGGAGAGGGACGAGGGTTCAGGTGAGGACTGGCCTTGTTTGGGCATACCTCGAGAGAGGAACCACTGGAAGCTAATGGTAATGCAGTGCCCAGGGAATCACCCCATGCAGGCTGATCACAGGAAAGGGGTGCGCGGTTGTCCAGGGAATCACCCCATGCAGACTGAAGGTGAGAGTGGATAGAGGAAAGCAACCTGAAAGTTGTCCATAGGGGCTAGCTTAGTCTTTTGTTATGCTGGGCTGTGGAATACCAGCAGGGACTCAAAGTGAGCTCTCGGGGCAAGAGAAGACAAGGGAGGATACGCAGGGTACTCCAACAGAAGTCTTCAGAAGTATGCATTCAAGGGGACACCTTGAATGGAAGCAACGCCAAACGGCCTGCAGGTTGGCTCAAGGGGTTTCCTTAGCCAGGGACAAAGGGTCAAGGGAAGACTCAAGAGGATTCCTTAGTCTTGGGATGAGGTGATGAGGGAAGACTCAAGGGAAGACCCTTAGCCTTAGTGTGCCAGTTACAGACAGTGATGAGAGGAGTGAGAAGGTGGCTTAGAGCTCATAGAATTGAGTAGACTAAGCTAAGGAAAGTACAGTGCAACCGGAGTGGTATAAGTACATATGCCAAGATGCTTAGGTAATGGGCCCCTAGTGGGTCCGAGATGAGGAGTGAGTCACCTTAGAGATAAGGGTGAGTCATGACAAGTCAGTTCTAATAATACAATGGTTCCGAGATAAGACAGAGCGGAAGGAACCAGGGAAGCAGAACACGAGGCATAGACAGCGTTCCTAAGTCCAAGATAAGATGGAGTGAAAGGAACCAGGAAGTGGAACATGAGGCATAGACGGTGTTCCTAAGTCCGAGATAAGATGGGAGGTGAATGAGGACTTAGCAAAGAAAGAACAAAAGAAAAGGAAAAAGGAGCAATCCACCATGGATCATAACACTCCCCACAAAACTCCTGGACACCCCACTATGTATATGTAGTACTAGCACTGACAACTCGAGCACGACTTACTAAATCGGGTAATCGCTCGAGCGCAGCGGCATTTTGGGTGAGCAATTTAATCTGGTGACTAGCCCATCCAAAAGAGGAAATGCTATTCCCCTGAGCTGCTCGTACTGAGTGGAGAGATCAATTGCCACGTTGTTCAAACACATTGACTGGTATGGGTGTCATCGTGGGCAGAGGTCAAGCGCTTCTCACCCAAGGACAATGGCATCGTCCAGGTTTCCCATCCCCCTGAGCTGGTGGTAACGAATGGAGAGACGGGCTGCAAGGTTGCTCAAACGCATGGACCGGAATGGGTATCCTTATGGGTAAAGGTCAAGTGCTTCTCGCCCAAGGACAATCGCCGCGTCCAGGTCTGCCATTCCCCCAAGCTGCTCATAACGAGTGGAAGGACGGGCTGCAAGGTTGTTCAAACATATTGACCGGTATGGGTGTCTTCGTAGGCAAAGGTCGACGCATTTTGCACGAGAACAGTGGCTATGTCCACTGGGTCTGCCATCCCCTCGAGAGAGATCAGCTGCAATGCTACTCAAAGACGTCGACCAGTCTGGGTGCCCGTGTGGGCGAAGGTCGAGTGCTTCTCGCCCAAGGACGATGGCATCGTTCAAGTCTGCCATTCCGCCGAGCTGCATGCACCGAGCGGAGAGATCAGCTGCAACACCACTCAAAGACGTCGACTGGAGAGGGTGCCCGCGTGGGCGAAGGTCAAGCGCTTCGTGCCTGTGGACAATGGCCTCGTCCAGGTCTGCCATTTCTCTGAGCTGCCTGTACCGAGTGGAGAGATCAAGTGCAACATTGTGCAAAGACATTGACTGGTCTTGGTGCCCTTGCGGGTAAAGGTCGGTGCTTCTCGAGCGAGGACAATGACCTCCTCAGTGTCCATCATTGCCCTGAGTTACCTATAACGATTCTAAAGACGATTTTGAAGCTGATTCAGTGAGACGCATCGCTCGGAGCATCCGAGTGGACATAGTTCCAGTGCTTCATGATCGAGTATGATCGCCTCCTCGATGTAATCCGTCCCCCCTCCTCGCTCAAACTGCGCGAATAATGAGTTTGCCTGTGAGTGCAACTGTTCAGCTAGTACATCCATCATTTCACTACTTTTCATGCCGAGAGAATAAAACTAGTACCTTCCGAGTTCATCTGGGCTGACCGAGCTCGATTCGATACGGTAGTTTGGGAAAAGGCAGCTGTGGTGCCGTGCACACGGACCAAGACCAAAAAGGCAAGGATACACAGGCTCTATTACACCAGGCCATCACGTCGACCGGAGACCATCGACTTCGCCAGTGAAGGTGCTCCCTGCTTACTTGCCCTCTCCGCCTCGTTAATGGCACTCTGTTGCTACAGACCTGGACCAGGGTATATTTTCTTCATGAAATTCTCACCTTTCACCTCGCATGAACGCCTGGTCATAGAGATCTGCATGGGTACGGGTATGGGTTGCCATTGGGCGACTCGTCAACGTTTCAACCCGCGACCCATCTACCTGTACCCAAATATGGTAAGTTGCGGCTCCGAGCGCCCATCCCCGGCTTGCTTCTACGAATCGCGCCTGCGTTGATGCACGTCCCCCAACGCTGTTGTCCCCCCTTCCTTCCGTTGTCATTTGTGCCGTCTCGCTGGTTTGTCACCCGCCTGTGTCTGCCACCACTGCCATCCTCATTCTCAAACCAGCGCTCATCGCTCACATACAAACACAAACGTCCACGTTTGTTTGTGAGCGATTGAGATTGCATTCAAGTCTCCCTCGCCCTTGCTCACCTGCCCTCACCCTGGCTCAACCCCAACCCACTTCCAGCCCAGGTCCAATCGCATTCGTACGCAAGCGATTGCCTCACCCGACTTCACCCACTCCTGGCCCTCACTCAACCCCTCAACCCCTCCCGTTCACCTACGAACACGAATGTGAACGCTGATAACGTGTTTGCATTCGTGTTTATACGTGAGCGGTTGTGGTCATGCACCCTCCCTGCACCACTGCTGCCCTTGCCCTTGAGCGTTGGTCCAGCGCTCATCCCCCCGCCTCTACCGTTGCCATTCACGTACCCACGTCAATGCACGCGCCCAAACATTATTGTTGGAGCATGCACATCGACGTTCGCCCAGTCTCGCTCGTCTGTTAATGTGTGCATCCCAACATGACCATTCACGCGGGCACGTTGACAACCGTGCCCTCACAGCCCTCCCCCTCTCTTGCTGCTGTCGCTCGCACACGCATGTCGACACTGATCCCACGCGCGCATAACTCGTCCCCACACCCACCATCATCGTTGCACGTGTGTCACACGCGCCATCTCACTCGTGCGGTCCTGCTCTACCATTGTCGTTCGCACCCTCATGCATCAACGCACACGCCGTCTCATTCGTGGCCCGCTCAGGCCACCCCTACCGTCGTCGGTTATGAGCCGATGTCGACGCACGCGCCCCGACGTTGCTGGAGTGTGTATGCCGACATTCGCACACACCCTTGTTACGGTCCCTCACCCTGGCTAATATCATTCACGCACCTACGTCGACGTGTGCGGCCCAACATCATTGGGGCGTGCATGCCGACATTTGTGCAGTCTCGCTCGCATCGACCCGCGGATAAAACCCCTGATGGGTACGTACCCATGTACCCGTCAGAGGTACACGTGAAATGTGAGACCCGCGAGTTCACGGGTACGGGTTGGAGCTCTGGTACCTGCGGGTTTACCCGTGCTGATCCCTATCTTGGAGTGATAAAAACGCCTTCGACAGAGAACACTTCTTCTGAGTGGAATCGGAGGATGCGAGTGTGACGTGAAAGCAGTTGTGATACCATTGATCAAATACGAGACAACATGTGGTCGCCGTTCCCGAGCGTATGGAATGACCACGAGTCAGAGGTGCACCCCTGAACGTTTTTAACGAATTAGTGGATTTGATGGCCAATCCTGTCGGGCAGATACCGCGTGAAGACGTTTTGGAGGCGATGAAAGCTCGGTGGTGATGGATGTGGAGCAATGAGATACGAGGCAAGTTTGAGCAAAGGCACGGCGAGCAAGTGAGCTAGATGGGCGGGACACGGGCGTTCACAATGGCAAGAGTGAATGTTAGGAGGACCGAGGACCGAGGAACATGAATATTCGCCTGGAATCCATTGAAATGGGTCAGAGAAAGGTGGGAGGAATGACGGATATGAAACTGAGCATGAGGATTAATCAAATGGGCTGCTATAAAATGACAATGAACGCATGAAGTCTCGAAGAGAATGGCAAACTTGATCGAGTGCTGCAGCACCCTACGCAGTCATTTCAATGTTGCGGAGTGCGGTGTTTGTCCGTCCCGCTAACCCGTTCATAACGTTTATGGCTCCAACTTTGTCACCGGTCACATGCGTCGACTGTTCCTTCAAATCATCATCATATCAATCCAGTATATCAATCTCCTCGTCACTTCCTAGACATTTAGCGAAACAGTCCACGAAACCCTTTCCCTCGCAGACACATTGATTGCACATTTTTGTATATGATGAAGATGGAGAACTGTGTATGTATCCATTGTGGATATAAGCCTAATGTTTCTGCTGCGCAGTAAACACAAACATACTAGCTGTCTCTTTGCTGCTCGACAGGACTTCATCATCCACACTCTCGTGGCTCGAGCGACTTGATTGAAGACGAATTCCAACCTCTTTCTCCAATTGGTCAAGTTGCAGGTCTACCACTGCAAATGTCGACAAGTCTTCATTGTAATCTTTCTGTGTGTAGTTCATGAGGTTTTTGATTGCGTCATCTTTGGTGCTATTCCATAAAGATTTATACCATCTCTATAGGCTGCCAAAGTCTGCCATACTATACTGAGGATCGGATAATCAGTTGCATTCCTCGTGATGTCAGTTCCTGGGCAAGACAACGGTTGATGGGTCTGTGTTCGTCTCATTATTCCCGTGATGTATGGGCTAGTGCACTAGGTACCATCGGCCGAAGACAACCCCTTGGCTTCTATGCAAGAAATTCGCGTGATATTATAAACATCTGCAGGACGGAATGCTATGGACGTAATATAGACTATAGATTCACGCAGTGGTCGTGTCAACGAGCTCGGGGGTCATGTTGCAGAGCAGACCTGTAGGTGGTACTCACCATCATTGAAGCAGATGGATCCGACTTCGAGTAAGCCAACAAGAAACAGGTACACATTCCGGTCTGCCTACGTTCTTGACTGCTGTACACATACAAACTGACGATTCACGATACATCGTACAAAACATCCAAGAAAGAAAGCATAAGCAAAAACTACACTTACACCAAGTTCCTATCATTTATTCCCGTCGAGGAAAGTCTACACTTTCCCAGGGCCAATCTCTTGCTCAATGATCTCTTCAGCTTCTTCCGGGTGCTCACGCGCCCACTCGTACCCAGCAATAACAGGGTAATTGAACCGTTTCTCGATCTCTGATTTCTCAGTGACAGAAGTGGGTAACTTGGACTTCGTTGGAAGGTTGACGCCGACTGCATCGAGGTAAGCCTGAATGTGTTGTCGGAGGGTAATCTCAACGAACTCCCCCAAGCTGCTTGGGGTAGTGGGAGGGCGGGGACCGGTGAAGTATTGGCTTGCGAGTGGCGCATACTGCACCACAGCAGCCGCGTGTTGGGCAAATAACTCGGTGGTACCCGATACAAGGGGAGGTGCGGGTTTGCCGTAGATGAGGGGTATGTTGAACAAGTTCTGCTCTTCACTGATCTCCCTTAAGGTACACCAGACTTGAGGTACGATATCGAGGGTGTTGACCAGGTTGAAGTTCCACCCTTGGTAGCTACGCGCTCCTTCCGACTTAAGAGGCGGGAATATCTGCTTGAAGAGGTCACGGAAGGTTGTGTTTCCGGGGCTGAGCCCCGCAATACCATAGGTCAGGGTACTACCAGCTGGGATGACATTCGCCGAGACTAGGGAAAGTGCAAGGGAGGGAGAAAGGATACCGCCGAGACTGTGACCGGTGGTAATAAATCTCGGAGAGGTAGACCTGTCCACACTGGTGAGGAAGTCGATGAGCGTCGTGCGCGGGAATATGGCATCGTCTGGCGCTGCGGTAGTGACCAGGAAGTGCACCGTGCTCGCTACTGACGTGTTGAGGTATGAAACGCCTGGTACGATGTCCTTCGCAGGAACGACGACGGGGGCTGTTTGAATTCCCTGGGTCACCCAGGCTTTGAAGTCGATGACAGTGTCCGGCGATGAGCGGTGTGCTTCCCACTCATTCTGGACATTGGGAGGAGTGCCAGAAACAGCGACGGCATAGGTCGGGTGCACAGAGCCGTCCTCGAACTCGAGGCTTGGATGAAAGGCGACAAACCACGCATTGTCAGGTCCAGTGCTAGGGTCATCTGGGGTCGCCCTCTTGAATACGACTGGCCCCCATACGAGTTGCCATTCAGCAGCAATAATTGGAAGGGCAGAAGTCAACTCGGGTTGAAGTACTTCTTGAAGGGATGTCTGGGATCCATTCAGATCATTGGCGATTTCGGAGGCAAGTGACAAAGCGAAAACTTGTTGGAAGACGTCGAGCGGCATTTCAGGGTCTGGCTACATGTCATGTGTATAGCGTCAGCACATCAAAAACGTCTGAAAATCCTAGTGAGGTGAGCGTACCGTCAAGTGGGACGAGGAGTCTGCAGTTGGCTGATGGATATGGGGTTCTTAAATACTCTGTCCATGAGGGTACTGTTGGAAATCTTGTAATCTTACCCTTAGTTTCCACATTCCTTCTCTTATTTCCGATCTCTCCGATAGTCTAGTCTATCCGACTTCTCCCGATATTAGTCCTTTACGGTTGATCCGGTCTATTACGTCATTAGTCGTCATTCCATTCCGACTCATCTAGCTAGCTCTAGTCCTAGTCTCGTCTTGTTCCCCTATACCTAAGAATACAGGGTTACACCCTCAGATACTGGCCTTGGTTTACCCTTGTTCCTATAGATAATCCCTATTATTGCTATTTGTTCTCATAACATATTCTAGGCTTTCCTTACTGTGCATTCACTCATCCTTGCTTATTTCCATTTGTCCTATGATTTCATTCCATTCTATAGTGTTCCTGATCACTGTTCTACCCTATGTCCTGCTGTACTATACCCTAAGGCCTATTCGTGGCTATGTCTCATACAGTAGTATAAATAGCTGTCTACATTCATGTAATTCTATAGTCTTGATATTCTCATCACTTCAGGTCTTTCTCTAGTGCCAGTGCACCTAGTCATCTCCCTGGTGTCCTTTGGTATGTTTGCCTATTGAAGCCCATCAGACTTTGAGTATTATTAGTCCCTCAAGTCCTAACAGGTACCAACTGCATCTGGCTTCATCAGTAATTTGCTCATGTCCAGTGAAGTCACTGAAACCATAATGCTCTAGGAGTTCAAGAATGAGGACTCTTCCATTACTGATCTCCTGGGAGTGTTATGCATAGCATGCAAATGAGGGCTTGGGCTTGGAAAAATATCAACTATCAGGCAATACTCATGAAGAGACTGATGTCTGATAGAAGACCGGAGGTTCCTCTGGGTTTGCTGAGACTAAGGACAAGGTCTTAGTATTGCTAAGAGCTTTCAGGGATGGAGAACTCAAGGAAATACACTAATATTGCACAGATCAAGAATAGAGACTGTACATGAGTGAGACAGCAAGTAATTATAGGAAGGGAAAAGACCTCGCACAGACCATGAAAGGGTAAGGAACAGGATGGAAGGAAAATGACTAAGTATGACAGAACCTAGTTAGGAGTGTTGTCTACAGAGATAGGTATCAAGAAAATGGCATCTTAGGGAAGATGAGATAGGAACACCAAGGAAGGTCTGCCGATGAAGAGATAAGTGGTCTGCACTCGAAGGGTATGTTGTCCATAGTAAGAGACTATGGATGTGAAGTGTACAAGTAGAAGGATGTGATGTAGAGAGCTGAAGCTCTCTACAGTGATATAGGGCATTTCTACAAGTTTCCAGTGACTCCTGGTCACTCTACCTTGACAGAAGAACACTTTCCGATCCATCTGAATGCTTTCTGGTCCATCTGAATGCTTTCCAATCCATCTGACCAGTTCCGAATCCATCCTACCTAATCCGGACTCTTTTCCCACGCTGGTCCGGAACTCCGGACATACTCTGGACGGTCTTCTGGTTGTTTCGGATTCACTTCAGACACTTTCGTACTATGTCATAATTGTTTCATCACCATTTCACTTCACTTTATAGTTACAGCTCGCTACATTTGTCCCTGACAGTCCTGGGAAATGCCCAGACTATAAAGGCTTGTAGTATTTCATTGAAATACATCTTTGAATCTTCTGAATCTTTGGAGATCATTGCATGCATATCCCTATGCACTTGAATCACCCGCACACACACGAATACCTTCACCACCATCTACTCCTATTGCTCTATGATGCACCAAATGCCTACTGCCCCAACAATGCAACTCTGGACTCTTGGACTTCTGGAGTTTCCCATGCTCACTCTGGACTTCTTCCAGAGTTCTTTCCCCTTCATTCCTTCACTTCTGGCATTCCACCTCTACCTTGAACCCTCTTTGGGGATGAACCCATTGCACCCCACACCCTTTGAAAGTACTCCTAGAGTACTTTTGTGTTTTACAGCGATGATGTGGAAAGAAAATCGTAACATTACTCCCCTCGTATAATCAAGCCCCAGGCTCAATCAACAACCCATTCCTATGGAAGGCTTTCTCTGGTGGGGGAGCCAACCCTGAAGATAGTGCCCTGCTGGGAGGGGGATAGAACCTCAAATGGACATTTACTGATGATGTGCCCAGGTTTGTGGCAAATTCCACAATTCTGATGGGGGCAGAAATGTTCTGTGTGTTCCCAATTGTCACAGTAGCCACACTGGAAAAGAAAACATTGAACTGTGAGATGACCAGGGGCATAGAGGTGGCAGTGGCTGCAGCAGTGCTAAGGACAGTCCTGAAGATAGTGACCTCATAGATCACATTGATGGCAGATGGTGGATGGAAAGGCCAGGGTAGGATGGAGGAGGTCAGGCTGAGGAATGACTCGAACTGGGGAGGAGAGAACTGAGTTCCCATTGGGAAGGCAAATCTCACATGGGACGGTGCAAACTGGAAAGGTAGGAGAAATTGGAGGTTCAACTTCAACCTCAATGGAGACTGTGATGGTGACTTTGACTGCTTCAGGTTCTGCAGGAATGGGGATGAGGATGGAAGAATCTGGAGGAGGGGGGGAAGTGAGTCATTCTGCAAGGGGTCAAGCGCAAGGAGGGGGAATGGGAAGAGGGAGCAAGCAGAGTTGTGAAAGAAGAAAATTTTCAACCATTTGTACATAAAGGTCACATTGTGCTGTGGGGAGGGATAAAAGGATGCAGCGAACGGTGGGGTAAATTAGGGTGTGAGGGATCTCCTTGGCATAGGTGGTGAACCCATGAAGGGACAAGGCAGTTAATGCATGGTGAGAGGCTTCACTCAGCATGAATCAGAGAGTGGGATCTGGGGGGTGTAGTGATTCAGCAAGGCATTGGGTGGATGTGATAGTATGGTAGGTGTGGATGAGAGAATGGGTTACCTCATCTTCAGGAAAGATGGAGTGGGCTTCTATGGTGAGGGTGAGGGCAGGGGTCTCTAGAATGGCAGCGAATAGTGAGAGTCTCTCTCATTCTGGTAGATACATAGGGAAGGCTCACTGTGATCATAAGAGTGATCATGAGGACAAGGAGGAAGATGAGGGAGGGGAGGCGCTCAGAGACATAGGCCAGGACATTGTCGATGAAAAAGAGCAAGTGAAGGGGCATGCACAGGTTCACAAGGTGATACTCACAAAGAGACCAACATCTTGTGAATGCTGTTTATATTCTAAAGAAAGTGGAGATGTTTATAGGCAGAGAGGAGTTTGACAGTGTGTTATAAGTTAGTCTCCAGTTCCCAGGTATCCTTGGACCAAGGGAATCTCTTCCATGAGGTCAGGAACTGTTGCTTGGATTGGGGGCTCTTGTGACTGCAGATCGCTTCCACCTTGTATTCTTCTTCTCAGTTAATGATGTTGGGCAGTGGTCATAGGAAGGGGGTGCCATAAGCTGGGGTGGTGTGGTACAGGGATAGAAGGGAGGCATGGAAGGTGTCATGAATGTGCCATGTTGGGGGGAGTTGGAGTTTGTAAGATACTGTTACGGTTTTTCTCCTTCATCATCGAACTCTGCTCGTCATTCACTTTGCTTCCATTATCTCCTGGAGAGGTAGAAGGTTACCTTGCATGCGGTCGGCCTTCCTACTCCTATGTGGCCCCTCCTCCTTATTCGTACGTAGACTACCACTAGATCACCCACTTACCATGACTGTTGCCATGGACATCGCTCCTAACTAGATTCTCTC
>JBBPLO010001041.1:0-12709 GCA_038089835.1 Retiboletus flavoniger | reverse complement strand
CTAGTATTGCGCAGATCAAGAATAGAGAGGAAATACAGGGATGTGAAACTATATATTGGAGAGATCTCCTGCGCACGGACCGAGTGGATTAAGTAATGGGGATACGACTAAGTACGAGAGAACTTAGTTAGAAGAGAAAATGTCCTGGGGAGGGGAATGGAAGGAGTAGCGAAAGTTCAAGGAAAGCATACTAGGGAAAGTCTGGTAGAACCTCCTATCAGGAGGTAGACCTCTTGTGCCCGAAGGACGCGACGTCCGCGGTAAGAAACTAAAGAGGAAAAGTGTACAAATAATAGAAATCTATGATGAGGGAACAAAACTGTAACACGGACTATGACCTCGAGTTCTCCTACACCCCTGCAGCCCAACTTGCTGGTCCTGATGCCCTGTCCCACTGTCTGGACCATGACTCCAAAGACACTGATAATACTGCCATCACCATGCTCCCCAAAACTGCCTTCGTCGCCTCGATCGACACCCTTCTCACCAAACAAATCTCTGAGGAATGCACCATTGACCCCACAGCCCTCCAGGCCGTCCAATCTCTCTCCACACCCCTCCTGGCATCCTTCCGCACCCGCTTCTCCCCTTGGCAGTCCACCAATGGCACCCTCACCTTCCACGGCTGTCTCTACATTCCCCCCAACTACCGCCAAGCGGTCTTGGCTAAACACCATGACCACCCCACCACTGGCCACCCCAGCTACCTTAAAACCCATCAACTCATCACCGCCAAATGCTGGTGGCCGGGCCTCACCGCCCACGTCCAAAACTATGTCTCCGGCTGCACCGTATGCCAACAAAATAAAACCAACACACACCCTACCACACCCCCACTTGTCCCCATCCATTCCTCCTGCACTCACCCTTTCCAACAGATCTCCTGCGATCTGATCACCAATCTCCCCATCTCCGATGGATTTGATAGTCTCCTGGTCGTGGTCGACCACGGCCTTATGAAGGGGGTAATTCTTTGTCCCACGAAGAAAACTGTGACTGCAGACGGGATCGCCACCCTATTTGCCCACAAAGTCTACTTCCGGTATGAACTACTGGATAAAATCATCTCCGACCGTGGCCCCCAGTTCGCCTCGGCATTCTCCAAAGAGCTTGGATGAATCCTCAACTACAAGCTCACCCTCTCCACCACCTTCCACCCCCAGACCAACTGAGAAACCGAGAGAGTCAACCAAGAGGTAGAGACTTACCTCCGCATCTTCTGCGGAGATGACCCCACATCGTGGGCTAGCAAAATATCCCTGGCCGAGTTCACCCACAACCACTGACCCCACTTGGTCACAAACAAATCCCCTTTCTTCCTCCTCATGGGGTATGAACCTAACCCTCTACCCACTCTAATCCCATCCTCCAACATCCCAGCCATTGAAACCCACCTACAAGAACTCTTCTCTGCCCGAAATGAAGCCCTCGCTTCCCACGAACTGGCCCACCAAGTGATGGCCAGTCAGAACAAACGACCCTTTACCCCTTTCAGCAAAGGAGATAAGGTATGGCTCGAGGCCCGAAACCTCCGCCGGGAATTAGCCAATCCCAAGTTCGCCCCCAAAAGAGAAGGACCCTTCGTTATCACTGACATCCTCTCCCCCGTATCTTATCGCCTGGCCCTCCCTAAAATGTGGAAACTCCACCCCACGTTTCACACTTCCCTCCTATCTCCCTATCGCCAAAACACCGTTTACGGCCCCCATTTCAAAAAGAACCCGCCAGAGCTTATCAGCAAACAAGCAGAATACGAGATCGAGAAAATCATTAGACACCGAGGTGCTTTGATAAGCGCCACTATCTAGTCTGGTGGAAAGGATACTCCGCCGATGATGACTCTTGGCTCCCAGAAAAAGACCTTCGACACACATGGACCACCCTCCTTGCCTATAAGAAGGCACACCCCCACGCTTTTCCCCCTTAGTTCTCTCTCTCTCTCCCCCCTTCATAGCATACCCAAGAAACCAAAACCGTCAAAAAGAAAAACTATGTCTTCCATTACTACCATATTGTCCCTTCAATCTTCTCCCCCTCTGTCTTCTCCATTAGCTGATAGTAACAACGTCGTTCTCCCCAACGACCTACCCATAGACTTTCCTACGATAGCTTCTCACGCCTCCACCATGTACGACCCGTTAACGTTGTCCTCCCATGCTCCGTCCCCAGGTTGGGGATCCCCTGCCGCTGGTCCCCCACATTGGGGCGACTGCTCCCCCGAACTTCCCTCCATCTTGCTCACCACCGTCCTACTGACACCCATCCTCAGTGTCGACATCCCCATCAACACGCATTGCTTGCATGAAGATTACCCCTCTTGCGACGACCTCCAGGAGCTTGTGTCTGCCTTGACCGACTCCCACCTCATCATTCCCCTACAGTCCTTCGTCGAGGACACCTCCCCCTTGGAGCTTGTCTCCAAGCTATATTTGCAGATCGCCCGACTCGGCCTCATCCCTCCTAACCCCACAGACGCACAGCGTGCCTGCCTCCACACCATCCTCCAGTCCATATATCGCGACATGCACGCCATCACGCTCCTCCTAGCCTACCAACTCGGAGCGCTGGAGTTCTTCCAGGACCTTGACAGGTACCTGAAAGAACACTCCGCACGCCAGGCCCGCCAAGCCAACTCCACTCCCTCCGCGTCTGCCTTCCCCCTTGATCCGGCCAAGATAGACTTCTTAGCCCGAGCTGAAGCCTTCTGGACCGGCAACGATGGGATAACTCCCCTCCTGGAGACCCATCCCTGATACCGCCAGGCATGTTTTCATTGCCACTGCCTCAGCCACTTTCAGGCCGACTGCCAGGTCTACCAGTGCCTGCTCTGTCTTCAGTTTGCCCCGGGTCATTCCCAACAAACATGCCCTCTCTGTTGACCTCCCCCGTGTCCCCAGTTCTCATTGTCCTCCGGATCATCCCGAGGGAACTGCTCCCCTGAGCAAACCCAAAACCGCTGGACTCGCCTGTCTCCTCCCCCGCGTCCCACTCCTCCACCACGTATGCACAACTGCCGACCTCGCCGCCACCGCTCCCTGGTCGAGGTCCATAACTACGGTGACAATGATGTCGATGACGTCTTCAATGACATTGCTTACACTAACATGACAGGCTCCCCTGGTGCCGGATATATTGACCTTTGAGAAAGGTTCGACGGAGTCTCACCCCTAGCATGGGGGTAATGTTATGATCCACAGTGGATCGCCTCTTTTCTTTTACTCTTGTTTTCCTCTTTCTTTCACTTAGCTAAGTCCTCGTCCATCTCCTGTCTTATCTTGGACTTAGGGACTCTGTCTACACCCCGAGCCCCACCTCCCCGGTTCCTTCCATTCTGTCTTATCTCGGAACCGTTGTATTATTAGAACTGACTCATCGTGACTCATCCTTATCTACTGCGGATGACTCACTCTTATCTCGGGCTTACTAGAAGCCCATTACCTAATGTCTTGGCATATGTACTTATAGCCCATTCCCGCCCTGTACTTTTCCTTAGCTTAGTCTACTCAATTCTACGAGCTCTAAGCCCACTCCTCACTCCTCTCATCATGGTCTGTTATCCACACACTGAGACTATGGGTCATCCCTAGGTCTCCACCTTGTACCTTGTCCCGGACTTAAGGAATCCCCTTGAAGTCCAACCCACAGGCCATTTGAGTGCTGTTTCCATTCTAAGGGATCTTCCTTGAACATGTGTCTCCAAAGACTTCTGTCGGAACACCCGAGTATCCTCCTGCGTCTTCGCACCCACTAGAGCTCACTTTGAGTCCCCACTGGTATTCCACAGCCCAGCATAACACCTTTTGGGCGAGTCCTTTGATGTTGAGGAATAGAGAGCATGTGTGGGTGATCTTTCCTCGGTGATTGGTGGTGCCATCTGCATTTTTGGTGAGGATGGGGGAGGCGAGCTTTGTCAGAGGAAGTTTATGTTTGGTGACGAAGCCATGGTCAATGCAGGAGATGCTGGTGCCGCTATCAACGAGCGCTCTGGTGTCGACAGTTTTCATGGTGTATGAGGGGCATATAACTTGGACCAGGATGATCATAGATTTAGTCACAGCTTTTACTAGTACAGAGGTGATGTAGGAAGGTGCCAACATCGAGGTAGGCTTCCTTTCTAAAAATCCTGGAGGAATACTGCTTTCACAGATTCCTCGTCTTCTTCATTGTCTTCTACTTCCTGGAGGTGGGAGAGGTCTTCATCATCGGCTACCTCTGCCACCTTCTTGGTAGGTGGGTGAGGGGCCCTTGGGATCTGGGGGGAAAAGGCCGGGCAGTTCCAGGAGGTGTGGCTGCTTTGGCGGCATCGGAAACAGAGGTTGTTCTTAATACACTGCTGTTTTTCTTTGGAAGTCATCTTGGTGATGGTTCGGACAATGTTGACATCCATGGCGTTTGGGTCGACTCGTGTTTTTGGGGTAAATGAGATGTCATTGCACAGGCGGCTCCGGATCTGGAGGTGACTTCGTGGGTGTGGTTCCACATGTTGTCGAAGTGCATGGCCTTCGAGTACCAGTCAGAGATGGTGGTCAGGGGTGTTTCCATCGCGTAAATTTTGTACATGATGGACAAGGGTAAGCCCACTGCAAAGTAGGCGATGAGGATGTTGTCGTCCGTTATCTGGGTGATGGCGACTTTGCTGTGGAAGGTGGCAATGTAGTTAAGAAGGGACAGAGAGAACCCGTCTTTCTTTTTTTGCATTCTGGTGGTGGAAAGCCTGGTGATGGCATTTCCAATCAAGTCTTGGTGCTTGAAGGCAGCCAAGAACTCCATGGTGAAGGTGGTGATGGTTTCCAGGTTGATGGTTCCGGCAGAGAAGCATTTCTGTCGGAAGGTTGCTGCCCAGATGGCGGCAGATCCTTTGGTCATATGTGAAAGAGCAAACGCGATTTTCTTTGCATTGGTGTTGTAGACGTCAGCATTGACAAGGAGGTAGAATTGGACAGTGTTGAACCACTGTTTGGACTTATTGTAGGACCCATTGAAGGGTTCAGGGGCTCCAAGGCACAGTTCCTTAGAGGACATGGCTGGTGGGGGCGAGGGCGAGGACACGACGGCGGGATGCATGCGAGTGAGAGGAAAGCCTGTGAGGGCAGGCAGTTTACTAGATCTGGTAGGGAGAGACATGCTTGGTTGCACGGCAATGGGAGTGGGAGTCTCAGGGGAAGGAACTCGTGGAATACTAAGGTGGTGAGCAAGTCCTTGGGTGAGGTGGAGGGTTTTGTCTTCCTCTTGGATAGAGGTGGGGTTGACGTCATGGTCCGAGTGTTCGAGGAACGAGGGGGACGAGGGTTCAGGGGAGGACTGGCCTTGTTTGGGCATACCTTGGGGAAGGAACCAGTGGGAGCTAATGGTGGCACAGTACCCAGGGAATTACCCCATACAGGCTGATCGCGGGAGAGGGGTGCGCGGTTGTCCAGGGAATCACCCCATGCAGACTGAAGGCAGGAGCGGATGAGAGGAGCGACCTGAAAGTTGTCCGTAGAGGGCTAGCTTAGTCTTTTGTTATGCTGGGCTATGGAATACCAGCAGGGACTCAAAGTGAGCTCAAGGTAAGGCAAAGACGAGGGAGGATACACCAGGTGTTCCAACAGAAGTCTTCAGAGACACACCTTCAAGGGGGAGTCCTCGAAGGGAAGCGATGTCAAATGACCCGCAGTTGGACTTCAAGGGTAATCCTTAAGTCCGGGACAAGGGTTCAAGGTGAAGACCTCAGGGGAGTCCCTTAGCCTTAGTGTGCTGATAACAGACAGCGACGAGAGAGGCGAGGAGTGGCTTAGAGCTCATAGAATTGAGTAGACTAAGCTAAGGGAAAGTACAGGGGGGCGAAGCGATATAAGTACATATGCCAAGAGGCTTAGGTGATGGACTTTTAGTAAGTCCGGGATAAGAAGTGAGTCATCCGCAGTAGATAAGGATGAGTCATGACAAGTCAGTTCTAATAATACACTCGGTTCCGAGATAAGAAGGACAGAAGGGACCAGGGAAGCAGAACTCAGGGTGTAGATGGAGTTCCTTAGTCTGAGATAAGGTGAGGACTTAGCTAAGTAAAAGGAAAGAGAGGAAAAAGGGCGATCCACCATGGATCATAACAGGTGGTGCCCGGCGCTGAGAAGGTGACTGGGTTGTCTGGGGCAGTGTCAAACGCATCATCAGGGCTAAAGGTGCATAGTAGAGTTATCGCAGTCTCTCCTGAACTAACGGCCATACAGAGGGGCCAGTCAGATGACACTGACAAAGAGGAAGAAGATGCAGCCATGCAGAGGAAGAAGACCAGCCCTACCGGATCAGTGGTAGCTCTGTCCAGAGCTATCTCCAATGCTTGCAATCAGTGCAAGCAAGCAGGCATTGCCGGCCAATGCATCAAGGGGACCACATTAGCGTGTGCACAGTGCCAATGCCTCAAAGGGGCATGCAGCCTGGCTGCTGGGAGGCATGCGCTGAGGAGAAAAGGCACAATGGTGGTGGTGGTGCCGCCAAGCAAAGGTGAGTTTCCTGTTTTTACCCAAGATCGGTCAAATGGTTCATTAGGAGGAAGACCGGCCAGAGCAGTGGCTAAGGCTGGTTCCAGCAAGAGGGTGGACTCACCCATTGAAGTCCTCTCTGACAACGAGATTGAGGATGATACCCCTGTCAAGCTGAAGGAGAAGGGGAAAGGGAAAGCAGTGGTGGTGAAGAAGATTGGTGGGAAGACCCCGGTCCAAAGGCAACAGGATCAAATTGCCCACCAGCTCAACGCTGCCCACTTGTGCCTATACCAAATCAGGGCAAGCATCAAGGCATTGGACATGGAGCAGGAGGAGGTGATGGCAGAGGTCAGCAATTTGGTGGTCAAGTTGGAGGAGTTGGACATATAGGAGGGGTTCTGGTGTTAGCATAGTCCAGTTATCTGTAGTATATATAGTCCGTTCATTTGTATCAATAGTCCAGTCATCAAAGGAAGTGAAACAAAGATGTGAACATAAAAGAAGAAGTAAAAGTAAGTAAGTATGAAAGATGAGAGAGGGAGTAAGTATGTTATGTGGGCTGCCGCCCAGCTTTGCTTCATCAGTCTGCTTCTAGTGTCTATTCCTACCAGAGTTACCTCGGTCT
Organism: Retiboletus flavoniger; assembly: GCA_038089835.1. Taxonomy (NCBI): domain Eukaryota; kingdom Fungi; phylum Basidiomycota; class Agaricomycetes; order Boletales; family Boletaceae; genus Retiboletus; species Retiboletus flavoniger. Next base: position 5,620 of record JBBPLO010001041.1, on the reverse strand, counting down.
ATCGGCGGTCTTCAGTATGGTGGTATATGGTTCAGCAGTCTATAGTAGGTAATGGGCATGGTGTCTTAGAGCACGTTCGAAGGAAGGGTCAGTCAGTAATCAGTTAGTTGGAGACACATTCGATGAGATGGAGTGAGCGGAGTGGTATTCTACATATTTTTGGCTATATTCATTGTTTTTTGGTAATGGTGGACTATAGTATGTGTGCGTTTTTAGTGATGTTTTTGTTTTTTGGAGGGAAACATATCACCGGGCAAATACCAGGGTAAGACGGAGACGTATAGTAGGGTAGAATGACAATAGAGGAGGTGGAGTTCGGGTGAGTGTCAGTGATGATGAGGAAGGGGGTTATCTGGTGTCAATGGGGACCGTTTTGTCATTTTCCGGTGCATCAATCACTAGTTTTGGGTACGTCACCAGGGGCTTCTTCGTCAGGATAAGTCTGGTCCTGTTGGACCGGTAGACCGTGGTCTTGTCTGTTGTTGGTCGAGAAACACTAAAAGAAAATGGGGAGAACGGTAGTGAGGCTCCCTCCCCAGGGTGAGTTTTGATGATGACCTCCTGGTCATCATGGGGACGGTAGGAGCAAGCATCTGGAGGTGGTGGTCAATGCAGATTAGGGGTCTGGTCAAAGTGAACTGGCCCAGTTGGCATTCAGCATGGGCGTGGGGGTATGACTGTCAATGAATGGTTAGCAGTGATGATGTGATGGTATGAATACGTTTGGTAGTGCCCCGAGGGGGACTTTGATAGAAGCAATGATGGTATGAGTACCGGTTGGTCTGGAGTAAAAAGTGGCAGAGCATTGATGTCCGATAAGGAAATGAGGCAGAACAATAGTGTGAAGTGACTGATAGTAAGGTAAATGGTAAATATGAACAACGGCAATGAAGGTAAATGGTCCTCGGTTGGATCAGGAGCAAATGGCAATGTGCTGGATGAGACCAGTATCACCAACATATTGTGCAAAAGCAGTGGTAAGTAGACCAGCGTGTGAATAAGAGCACCAGGAAGAGGAGTAATAACTGAAAACATTGGCATGCAATAATGTTCCAGCATCAAATGATGTGACCAGATCATCAGCAGAGACACTGTAATGGAAGGTGACACGATTGGGTTAGTATCGGATGCGTTAGCAACTCCTTCGAAGTGAAATGGCAAGATGGATAAAACAGAATCGGTCAATAGGTTGTTGGGCTCGGTCTGAGCCAGTTGCGGTTGTTCTGCTGTGGGTGAGTGGGGTAAGGGCATTAGTAGTACCGGTTGTACTTCCGGTGAAGTGATCTCCTTGGCGACAGGGATGTCATCCAAGTCCAGACTATCTCTGTCTGGACTATCGGACTCCAAGTGAGGGACCACTATGTTGGGTAGGATTGTTTCAGTAAGTTGCAGCAGTGATGGTGGTGATGGCATTGATGGTGGTGACCAGATGAGGAGTGAAGGATAGGCAGTGCTTATTTCACATTCAGGGTAAAGCTTCATGACAGCAAGGGTGAAAGTGTACCAGTCAGCGGGGGTAGTGGTAGCTTTGTCTAATGTCTGCCAGAGCTTGGCTTCATTGAGGTTGGCATAGCAAATGGCATGTTGAATTTTCTGGGTGTCGGTGAGTGCTGCCAGATTTCCGAGCCAGTCTACTTTGGCAAGGAAAGGCAGTAGGGCGATGGTAGATAGGCCGGTGAACTTCGGGGTGTCTGGGTGAAACCTGAGCAGCATCTGGAAGGAGATCAACGGCATGTCAGACGTAGACTGGGTCATTCGGTGGATGGGTTGTAGACCAGTAGTGGATGATGTGGGTATAGAAAGGATGGTCAGGCATGGAGATTGAGGTTCAGCTGATAGGTAGGGGCCAGGGATGGATCGACGTTTCATCAGTGGTTATTGAAACTCTAATACCAGTCCCAACAGTGGTTGTTGCATCCGGAGCGCAATTAGCCTAATCGGGAATCAGAGTTTCAGACTTGTCGGATCGGCTGTCAGTTGACTATGTTACAGATGAACAGATATGGATCGGTGTTTGTTGGCAGCTAGAGACGGGTCAGTCTTTGGCTAGATCTGCCCAAATATGATTAAGTCTGTCAGGATCAGTGGTCAGGGTCAGTGATAAGACCAGGCAGAGTGATGGAAAAATTCATCGGTTATGGCATAACTGAGCTCAGGTAGCTTGGGTAAAAGATTTTGGTGATGGGAGATGTCATTGGCCGTTGGGTGATGGCAGCAGTTGTGATGTGCTGAAACAAATATGACTATTGAAATATCGGATCCCAAATAGTGTCAGTAAAATTTTCAAAGAAAAAGTTGGGCAGAAAGTGAGGATCTCTCTGAATACTTCTGTGGGCCCCTTGTGGTGGGCTCCAGTTGTAAAACAGTAAACTTGACTCGGAGGACTAGCAGAGAGTAGTCCTGAGCCTGCAGGTGGGTTGAAGGAGACGAATATTATCCCAAAAGGGTCCAACTATGAAGAGAAGTACAGACAAACCTGCCTGAGTGGGTACTGCCCAAGGAAGAACAGTCTGGAAGAAGACCAGAAGAAGACCAGAAGTCTGGAGTAGAGAAGGTGACAAGCGGGAAGCATTGGGAATGTGATGGACGATGATGGCAATGGGCCAGAGACGATTTGGATGGATATGGCAGCATGGTGAGAATCCAACGTGAAGGAAACTGGATTATAAAATCCTAAGTACATGGTACTTATAGTCTGGAAGAGTCTGGGTGAACTAATACGAAATAAAACTACTTGTGGAGTGATATAAATGGTGTCCTTAATCATATGAAAAGGTCTTCAGAAGACCAGTAAAGTAGGGGTGACGAACAACAAAGGAACTGGTCTTGTATATGACCAGGTGGACTTACTTGGACTACCAGACTTCAATGGATGGGACCGGAGGTGGATGGGACTGGCTCTGGACTGAGCGGCAGTTGGAATGAACGATGGAGATGATGATGCAGTAATGGTGAAACCCATTGAAATTGTGGTTTATGACCATAGAGACCTACAGATCTCTACATTGGGAACCAATGTGACAGTGGTGTTATCTGTCTCCTTGGAGTCATGGTCAGGTTGACAGGAGAGGGCATCAGGAGCAGCAAGTTTGGTGGCAGGGGTATAGAAGAATTCGAGGTTGTAGTCAGTGAGGTCAAGGAGCCAGCAAGCCTGGCACTGGTTAAGGTCCTGGGGTTTACGGAAGTAAGTGAGGTTTTTGTGGTCAGTAAAGACCTTGACTGGGAACAGGGCACTGTGGAGGTAGTGTCTCCAGGCAGAGTGGGCATGCATGACTGTGAGGAGTTCCCGGTCTTGGATATCATAGTTTCGTTCAGCTGGGTTGAATGACTGAGAGATATAGGAGCAGAGTTTCCACTCCCTGTTGGGGTTGAGTTGTTGGAGGACTGTGCCAGAGGCGAATTTCGAGACGTTGGTGGCAATGGTGAATTGGGCACCAGTGTTGGGGAGTTGGAATACTGGCCGGGAGGGGAAGGCATCCTTGAGTGAGTTGAAGGCATTCTGGCAGTCAGGGGCCCACTGCCAAGGTTGGTTCTTCTTGGTGAGGTTGATGAGGGGTCGGGCAACAGTGGAGTAACCCTCAATAAACCATCTGTAGAAGTTAGCAAATCTGAGGAATGAGCGAATTTGTTTCACGGTGGTGGGGACGAGCCATTTAGAGATTCCTTCGAGTTTGATGGGGTCCATGGTGATGTGACTGGGGTTTGACGATGAGTCTGAGGTATTCTACCTCATTGGTGGCAAACTTGCACTTCTCCAGTTTGAGGTGCAGATCTCACTCTGTCATATGCTGGAGGACGTGACAAGTTCTGTTGGTGTAAGTGGATTCATTGGGGGAGAAGATAAGGAGATCGTCCATGTAAATGATGAGCCATCCTTCGGCAATCAGGTTCCCGAAGAAGTCATTCATGAACCTCTGGAAGGTAGCAGGGGGGTTGGTTAGTCCAAAGTATATGACGTTGGGCTGGAAGAGGCCACAGTGGGTGACAAAAGTGGCTTTTCATCAATCCTTGGGGGAGATCTGGATGTTGTTGTATCCCCATTGGATGTCAAACTTGGTGAACTTGCAAGCATCTTTCAGCTTATCAATGAGTTCTGAGATAAGGGGAAGTGGGTAGGCATCTTGGATGGTTGCCTCATTGAGCTTTTGATAGTCCTAGCAGGGGCGTAGTCCTCCGTCCTTCTTGTGGATGAAGAAGAAAGGGGAGGCTTGGGGTGAGTTTGAAGGGGAGATCTTTCCAGTGGCAAGGTTTTCATCGATGAATTTGTCAGCAGCTATTCTTTCATCCAGGGAGAGTGGGTATATCTTCCCAATATTGGAGGAGAAGTTGGGTTTCAGCATGATCTTGTGGTCATAGGGTTGGGATGGTGGTAGGTGGTCAGTGGCTTCTTGTGAGAAGACCGATTTGAATTTGGCATATTCCAGAGGTAGGGAAGTTTTCAGGGTAGCAAGAACTTCTTCTTTGGCGAGTTTGGTGGCTTTGGTGATTTTTGCAATCTGTGAGGTGTGAAGGAATCTAGAACTGCAGCGGATGATCCGAAAGATGGATCAGTTTTGGATGGCAACATTGAGGTATCTTTCCTCTACTTCTCAATTGAGGTAGTTGTGGAGGTGGTCATGGGAGATGGCTCAGACAGGGATGGAATCAGGTTCGTGGATGGGAAAGGTGTAGACCTTGTTGTGTCGTTCGAGGTCTCTCTTATGTTCATGGTGGAGGAGTTTGGATTGGTCAATAGACTCTTCTAAGGTCATAGTTCAGGTTGCCCAATCAATATTGGGGTTGGCGGAGTGGAGCCAAGGGAGTCTGAGGATGAGGTTGTCTCAGCCGAGGTGCATGACATGGAAGAGGACTTTCTGTGCTAGTCCTTCGATGTTGAGGAACAGGGACCAGGTGTGTGTTATTTTTCCTTAGTGGTTGGTAGTTCCATTGGCATTTTTGGTGAGAATGGGGGTGGTAAGCTTCATCATGGGGAGTTTATGTTTGGTGACAAAGCCATGGTCAATGCAGGAGATGCTAGCGCTGCTATTGATGAGCGCTTTGGTGTCAATGGTTTTCATGGTGTATGAGGGGCATATGACTTGAACTGGAATGATCATAGATTTAGTCATGGCTTTTACTAGTACAGAAGCAATGTAGGAAGGGGCTAACATCGAGGTAGGCTTCCTTTCTAAAAATCCTGGAGGAATACGGCCTTTACCAATTCCTCATCTTCATCATCATCCTCCACCTCCTGGAGGCAAGGGAGTTCTTCATCGTCGGCCACCTCCACCACCCTCTTGGTGGGTGGGTGAGGGGTCTTCAGTACCTGTGGGAAAAATGTGGGGCAGTTCCGGGAGGAGTGGCCGCTTTGCTGGCATTGGAAACAGAGGTTGTTTTTGATACATTGTTGTCATTCTTTCTGGGTTAATTTTGTGACTGTGCGAACAACATCTACGTCCATTGCATTAGGGTTGATTTTGGGTTTTGGGGAGAAGGTGATATCCTTGGCTTGGGTAGCCCTGGATCTGGAGGCAACTTCATGGGCGCAATTCCACATGTTGTCAAAGTGGGTGGCCTTAGAGTACCAATCCTTGATAGTAGTCAGGGGAGTCTCCATGGCATAGATTTTGTACATGATGGA
>JBBPLO010001037.1:0-12744 GCA_038089835.1 Retiboletus flavoniger | reverse complement strand
TGTGGAGATATGACGGTTTAAATAGTGCTACTTTGGGGTTTACATAAGGGGATGCGTCAGCATCAAAGATAAGGAGTGAGTCAGCTGATAAGGGACTGAGTCATGACGAGTCAGAACTATTAATACAATGGTTCCAAGGAATGCCGATAGTCGGCGAAAGGCGGGAGAACCGGGGAAGTGGTACACAGAGCAGCAACGGCATACCTGATGTCTGAAGGCAATGAGGACATAAATGGACATAGCTAAGTGGAACAAAGAAAAGAGAGAAAGGGAAAAAAGAGTAAGTGTCCACAGTCCACAGTCATAACATATTAGGCATTGGACCTATACCTCATCATACCCAAAGTCCTCTATCGGTGTATATCCCTAAGTCCACCTCATTTATCCTTCGTCGAGGCAGTTACTCACTTGAGACCCTGTTGGTTCTAGCCTGACATAACATCTCAGTCATATTTGGAGATATGGTGGATGGCAATCAGTGGTGCTGAGACCTTCAGGAAGATCTGGTAGAATGTTCTGAGATCTTCGATAGTCTGGATAGGTCAAATCCAGAAGTCCTGGACTAAGTCATGTAGATCCATTCAGCTGTATCAGTTAGTAGCATCAGTTCCAGGATAAAGTGAGATGACAGCATCAGCAAATGATCTCCATGTCGGAGGTGTGGCTGTGGCTTCAGGAAGATATTCCCATGGCTTGGACTTGTCATAGTCCGCATATCGGATTGCTGCTTGTATGTATTCAGTCTTCATTGGATAGGTGGGCAAGCGAATCCAATAACTCTATGTCCTGTAAAAACCTTTGGATCAGTTTTGGGGCTGTGCCACTGAACTTTGGTGCATTCAGAGTTCCCAGAAAGGGAATCTGAAACATAGGGTGAGCCATATCAGGACAGATGTGTCTAAGAAAGGGGTGATTGTGTCAGAACGTAAGGTAAAGGTTGACAACGGTGTCAAGGAATGTTTTGGGTGTGGAATGGATAGTAGATGTGATCTGGAGTGTCGGGTAATGAAGGAGGTGATTGGTGAACATTAAAAAGCTATCTAATGCACCCAGAAAGTGAAAAGCAGTGGTGCTCCATTGAGCCAGTAGGTATGCATTGGTAAGATTACATTGGATGAAACAGGAAGAGGCGAGAAAAATTTCTGGGTCACCTCTAGAATCCCCTCGCAGTGGACTCCAGTTGTAAAACACTAAAGTACTCTGGAAGTACTTCAAAGGGGTGTGGGGTGCAATGGGTTTGTCTCCAAAGAGGGTTCAAGGCAGAGGTGAAATGCCAGAAGTGATAGAAAGAAGAGAAATGAAGTCCAGAGTGAGCACAGGAAAGTCTGGAAGTCCGAGAGTCTGGAGTTGTGTCGTCGGGGCAGTAAGTATTCGGGGTGTCATAGAGTGATAGGAGTAGACAGCAGTAAAGTTATTTGTGTGTGCACAGGTGATTCAAGTATGTATGGATGTGCATGCAATGATATGAAGTCAGAAAGATGATCTTGAAAGATGTATTTCAAAGAAATACTACAAAGCTTTATAGTCCGGGCATTTCCCAGGACTGTCAGGGACAAACGTGGTGAACTGTAACTATAAAACAAAGTGAAATGATGATGAAACAATTACAACATAGTATGAAAGTGTCTGAAGTAAATCTGAAATGACCAGGGAAATGTAGACCAGGAGACTGTCCGGAGTTCATCTGGAGTTCCAGACCTGCACAGGAAAGTAGTCCAGACTAGGTCAGACAGTCTGGAGATGGTTCTACTGTCAAAGTGAAGTGACCAGGAGTCACTGAAAATTTGTAGGAATGACATATATCACCATAGAGAGCTTCAGCTCTCTACAGTGCCCATTTCACACTATAGACCACTAAACCATATACCACCCATATCTAAGACTGCTGATGGACCAAGATAACTCTGGTAGGCATAGATGCTAGAAGTTGACCAACAAAGCAAAGCTGGGTGGCAGCCCACATAAAATTCTTACTCTCTCTCTCTTTCTTTCATTCACTCTTACTCTTGCTTCTTTCCTTACATTTATGCTTCTGTTTCACTCCCTTTGAAGACCAGACTATCGATACAAACAAGCGAACAATGTTACAGGTGACTATCTAGGACTACAGTGATGACGGGCAACCTCCTACATGTCCAACTCCTCCAACTCAACCACCAAGTCGCTTACCTCTGCCATTACCTCCTGCTGCTTGATATCCAATGCCTTCATGCTCGCCCTGATTTGGTACAGGTGCAAGTGGGCTACATTGAGCCAGCAGGTGATCTGATCTCTCTCCCATTGGACCAGAGTCTTTCCCCCGATTTTCCTTACCACCACCTTTCCTTTTCCCTTCTTCTTCAGCTTGACTGGGATATCGCTCTCCTTGATCTTGTTGTTGGAGAGTACTTCGATGGGTGATTCCACCCTTTTTCTGGAACTGGCCTTGGCCACTGCTCTGACTGGTCTTCCTCCTACTGAACCATTAGACCGAACATGGGTAATCTATGATCCACTTACCCTTGCTTGGCAGCACCACCACCACCATTGTGCCCTTTTTCCTTGGCATGTGCTGCCTGGCAGCCAGGCTACATGCTCCCTTCAAGCATTGGCACCACATGCACACTAAGCTGGTCCCCTTGATGCATTGCCTGGCGACTCTCACCTGCTTACACTGTGCTGTAGAGATCCATAGGTCTCTATGGTCATAAACCACTATTTCAATGGGTTTCGCCATCACCACATCATTATTTCCATTGTTCACTCCACCTGCCATCCAGTCTGGAGCCAGTCCCTTCCACCTCTGGTCCCATCTGTTGAAGTCCAGTAGTCCGAGTATATCGGCCTGGTCATATACTAGACCGGTCCTTTGTCGTTTCATCACCCCTACTTTACCGGTCTTCCGCAGACCTTTTCATACAATTACAGACACCATTTATATCACTCTGCAAGTAGTTCCATTTTGTATTAGTTCATCCAGACTTGTCCGGACTATAAGTACCATGCATGTACTTAGGATTTTACAATCCAGTTTCCTTCACATTGGATTCTCACCATGCCACCATATCCATCTGTATCATCTCTGGCCTGTCACCACCATTGTTCGTCATGTCCCCACACTTCCTGCTCATCATCGTTTCTACTCCAGTCTTCTGGTCTTTTTCTGGACTACCTCCAAACTGTTCTTCCTGGGGCAGTACCCACTCAGGCAGATTTCTCTGCACTTCTCTTTGTAGTTGGACCCCTTTGGGACAATATTCGTCTCCTTCAACCCACCTGCAGGCTCAGAACTACTCTCTGCTAGTCCTCTGAGTCAACTTCTCTGTTTTACAGCACACAGGCATCAGAGGGGTGTTTGAGCTGGGCAACCACCAACCCGGTAGGAGGGGCCTTCTTTCTCTGCAGGACTGCACCTTTTTTCTCCTCATCGGTGTCATCTGACCTGCCCCTCTGTACTGCCGTTAGCTCAGGAAAAACCGTGATCCATCTACCATGCACCTTGAGTCTGGACAACGCATTCAATGCTGCCCTGGATGATCAAGTTGCCTTCTTAGCGCTGGGCACCACCTGTTGCTCCACCTCCTCTACATCCAATGTCATCCCCTGCATGCCCACCAGTCCATCATCTTCCTTGACTGGTGGCATGTTCTTTCTCTTCAACCACTCTGCCTGCTGGTGCTCTACATCCATGAGCAGGGCCATGACATTGTCCTCCAGTTCTGTGTAGAGGTGGAGCGCATCCACCTCCTTGAAGGCTACCTCCCATTTGTCCTAAAAGAGATGTTATTGCAGTTAACATCACCTTGGTATGGCTTGAATACTCACCATAGCACATCCAAAGCTCTCCACCCATATCTCCATCTCCTCATGAAGTTTCTCCCAGTCGTCTGACATCATCTTTGCTTCGGCCGTGATGCATTTGGTGGCTGTCTTGTATCAACAGTTGACATCTTGGTGATGTTCAGTGCCCTTTGCTGTTATGGCACATAGGCCATCAACTTGGCTGGTGAACTGGGATTGCATGGTGTGTGGGGTGGATGAGGGAAGGATGGAGTGTAATGTGAAGAGAGACACAGCAGATGTGACATGACTAGACCACCACCATTCAAACTCTGCACTGTGCTTAGTCAGCACAATGCTGCAACTGACTGGGGATAGTCAGTATTCAAAGTCCCCAGTGGATGTAGAGAGCGGTGTGTCTCAATGGTTGTATCCTCCACTTCTCCTTATTTCCAGTGCCCTTACATCCTTCACATGTCCTACTGACTTACCATTCGCTACTCCACCTAAGTCTGGTGGTAAGACTGGTACTCTGGTACTGTTGGTCTTTCCTGAACTACTCTGGTCCATCCGCTTTTACCTTCATACTTGTTTCCCCTTGCATATGTTCCATTCTTACCTACTTACACCACCTTACATTTGCCTTTCATCAACTATGGTGACTTTCGTTTTTACTTTTACTTATGACCAACTATCGCTGAGCTGATTGGTTTCATTGGTCCCATATCTTAGAGTTTCACGGCAGCCTGAAAGAGTCATCTTTGTTTCATCAAACCCTCTCCCATCATTCTAACGCTAATCTTTGACTTCACTTAAGTACTGCTTAAGCCATAGTTACAGACACAGGTATGCCCAGTCCATAAAATCTTTGTATTGCATATTGCAAGATAGCTCCCTTTTGCTCACAATGTCCAAACTATGCTAAACATGATTGTCATTATCTCTGCCAACGTCCAATGTCCAATGCCCAATATCTACATCTCTTTTCCTACTTCACTGCCAATGCTCTGGTCGACTGGTCTACTGGTCATACCTCCACCTATATGTCCTCTGTCCAGTTTTCACCAGACTTCTTGGTAGAGTCTTCTGGACTTCATTTCTGACCTTCCTCTTCTCCAGAATCCCTTTTGGGGTAAACTTACTCACTTCCCTACACCCTTCCTTTGGCCAGGACTTGTAGACTACACTTCTCAAGTCCCTCCAGCCTTAGCAGGATCTTTACAACATGAACTCTCTTCAAACCTCTGGGAAGGATGAGAAAGAAATCCTTTTCATTCTCAAAATGTACTACAAAGAAAATGGGACATCTGAAGAGATGAATGCAATCCAATTCACTAACATACAGAAAGCGAAGGATTTTTGAGAAGGGAAGTTGCCTTGATGTCTACTTCCCCAGCTACTATCCATATACTTGTAGCACCAAAGAACAAAAGAACCATGCATCTCAATGTTGCTGTACAAACTGTTGAAACCACCACCCTGATTGACTTGGGCGCCACTGGGAATTTCATAGACCCCCGTCTCCTGCCAAAGGGAAAATTCCAACTCTTGAAACTCCACCCTCCAATCGTCACCTATAATGTCAATGGAATGAAGAACTCCGCAGGAATGATCTCCTGGACTACCTCCACAATCATCTCCTGTAGTACATTCCACTCCACCAAAACATTCTTTGTCCTCTGTCAAAAGATTCCTCAACTAATCCTTGGTATATCCTGGCTGACCTGATGGAACCCCAATATTGACTGGAAAAACTGCACCCTCTCCATCACCTCTCCTCCCCAAAGAGTTGAAAGGACTCTTCATGAGCACCCTCCCCCTAAGGAGTTTGAAAATGAAGAGGTGTACAAACTAACCATCTCCACTGAAATTGCCCAAGAAACTGCTATCAAGGAAACCTCCATCCCCAATTTTTGCTCCGACTTTGCTGACATCTTTGCTGAAGCCACTCATAATGTCCTCCCTGCCCACTGACCCTTTGACCACATGATTGACCTCAAACCACCCTTCATTCCGAAAATTGCCAAAGTATATTCCCTGAACCCAAAAGAGAAAGAAATCCTCAAGGAGTTCATTAAAGAACACCTAAAAACTGGTTGCATCATCCCTTTGAAATCCCCACAAGCCTCCCCATTCTTCTTTGTCCCAAAGAAAGATAGCTCTCTTCATCCCTGTCAGGACTACTGTTACCTAAATTCTCACACCATCTGGAACACCTATCCTTTGCCCCTCATTTCTGACCTCATCAACAACATGTGGGATGTGGACCACTTCACCAAGATGGACATTTGTTGGGGGTACAACAACATTCGTATCTGAGAATCCAATCAATGGAAGGTGGCCTTCATCACTCCCCTGGGACTCTTTGAACCAACCATCATGTTCTTTGGATTTTCCAATGCCTCCTCCATGTTCCAGGCTTTCATGAATCATATCTTCACAGACATAATCACTGAACATTGGCTAAAAATCTACATGGATGATCTAGGAATCTGCACCAAAGGAACTCTATCCCTCCATCATGACCACACATGTTGCATCCTCCAACGACTTCAGGAAAACAACCTCTCCCTCAAAATCTCCAAATGTTCTTTCGACACCTCCACTATGGAATACCTTGGTCTAATTATCGGTACAGGCCAACTTCAGATGGATCCACACAAGCTCTCTGCCCTGAAGGAATGGAAACCCCCTACCTCTGTCTCCAGCATTTGTTCCTTCATCAGGTTCACAAATTTCTATTGCAAATTTATTCCCAACTTCTCCAATGTCATCACTCCCCTTGTCTTCCTCACCTGTAAAAACAAACCATGGCTCTGGACCCCACTCCAACAAAAATCCTTCAAATCACTTATCTCTGCCCTGTATACCACCCTGGTTCTCACCCTCCCTGATCCCTCCAAACAATTCTCCCTCATGACTGACACCTCCTTGCCTGCCACTGGTGTGGTCCTCATGCAATCCAATTCTAATGGAGATTTGCAACCCATCGCCTACTTCTCTAAAACATTTGCCCCCACAGAATGAAATTATGACATCTATGATTGCGAACTACTTGCAGTAATCCTTATCCTCTCCGAATGGTGCCACCACCTCCAATGCACTTCTCATCCAGTTCAAATCATCACTAATCATAAAAACCTCTCCTACATGCATGACTCTTGTAAACTCTCTTGCTGCCAAGCCCACTGGACCCTTCTTCTTCAAGACTTTGACATCATCTGGAAAGTCACTCCTGGATCTAAAATGGGGCCCACAGACGCACTTTTCCACCATGACTCTGTTGACACCTCCCTCGATAATGCCAATTCTTCTATCCTTCCAGACCCACTTGTCATCAATGCCCTTGACCTCACCCTCACCCATCTCATCAAATCCTCCTCCTCATCTGACCCACTCATCACTCGCACCCTTGCCACTATCTCCTTCGAATCCTCTCTCTTCCCCTGCTCTCTATCATCCAACTGGATCTTCACCAACAGCCATCTCTTCTTTCACAGTCACATGTACATCCCACCCTCTGCCTGCTCATCCCTCCTCCACTCCATCCATTCCTCCCCCCTTGCCAGTCACATGGGAATCTTCCACTCCAAGGCCATTCTAGAACATGACTTCTGGTGGCCTGGCCTTGCCTCTTTCATCAAAAACTTCATCTCCAGTTGCCCAGTCTGTCAACAGAATAAGGTCAACACCCATCCCTGCCATCCACCCCTCCTATCTATCCCATCCTCCTCTGCTCTCCCCTTTTAACAACTCTCTGTCAACCTCATCACTGACCTCCCCCCCTCTGCTGGTTTCAACTCTATCATGGTTGTGGTCAACCATGGGCTTACAAAGGGGGTAATTCTCACTCCTTGTTCCAAAACCATTGATGCCATGGGAGTAGCCCATCTATTTTTCGAAAATGTCTTCAAAAGATTTGGTCTCTATGACTCAGTCATCTCTGATTGAGGCCCCCAGTTCACCTCTGCCTTCACTCTTGAACTTGCCCACCTACTCAAATATGACATTTGTCTATCATCCCCCTATCACCCCCAGACTGATGGCCAAACTGAGAGATCCAACCAAGAACTTGAGATATATCTAAGAATCTTTTGTGCCAACAACCCTCACTCCTGGTCATCCTCCCTGTCCTCCACTGAATTCCATCACAACTCCACTTCCCATTCCTCCACCCAGAAATCCCCCTTTTTCCTCCTCTATGGCTATGAACCCAGAACCTTCCCCACCTTCAGAAAAACTTTCATCCCAGCTCTTGAACAATGATTGTCCTCTCTAGATGAAAATAGAAAAGAAGCCCTTGCCACACACAAATCTGCCCAAAAACTCATGACCTCCCACTCCCTTCAATGGTTCTCCCCTTGGAAAGTTGGAGATAAAGTTTGGCTAGAAGCCACCAATCTCTGTCTACAACTCCCCTCTTGGAAACTTTCTTCCAAAAGATATGGCCCATTTGAAATTTCTCAGGTCTTATCACCCATATCCTATAAACTCTGCCTCCCATCCACATGGTGCATCCATGACATCTTCCATGCCTCCCTTCTATCTTCTTATCACACCTTCAAAGCATATGGCACCCCATTCCTCCATTCTCCACCTGATGTTATCAATCACAAGAATGAATATGAAGTTGAAGCCATCCTATTGCATAAGGGACCTCAGTCCAAATGCCTGTTCCTGACCTCATGGAAAGGCTATCCAAACTCTGAAAACACCTGGGAACTGGAACCTAACCTCTGACACTCCTCCAGAATCCTCTCCACATATAAATGACTCTATTCCCTGTATGACTTCAGTGTGTACAATCAACAGTCTCTTTGTGAGTATCTCTTGTATGCTCCCAAGTTTTATGTCCCTCTATATCCTGTTCTATCTCAACGATGTCCTTTCTTTCATTCTCAATTGCCTCCTCCCCCATGTCCTCCACCTCCTTCTCAGGATTGCCCTTACAGTCACGACATGTCTACCCTTCATATCTGCCTGAACAAGGTCAACTCTTGCTCTACACCACAGTACTGGAAACACCTGCCCACACCCACACCCATGAGCTCCATCCTCTCTTCCCTGAAGATGAAGTAACTCACTTTCTCATCTGCATCTACCACACAGTCACTTCCGCCCTCCATCTCACAGAAACCCTCATTCCCCAAGACCCACCTCTTCACTTTGCCCTTACTGAAGCCTCTCGCCATGCTTTTACTGCTCTCTCCCTCCATGGATTCAATTCCTATATCAAAGAAATCACTCCTAGCCTCATCTACCCTTTCTTTCACTGTATCTACTCCTCTCTCATGATGCTGCAATGAGACCTCTATGTACAATCTGTAGACAATTTCCTTCTCTCACAACCAAGAGTTCAACCACTTCCCATTCCCCCTCTGTTGTCCACCCTCACTGCTCACTTATCCTCTCCCACTCCCCCCGATACTCCCACCATAGTCGCCTCATCTGAACCCTCTGAAGTTGAATCCAATGAAGAACCTGTTGAACCTACCATCCCCATTACTACTACTCCTCAATGCCTTCATCTCCCTAACAGCAACTTTGTCATGTCCTCCCCATTCTGTGTAATCCCTCACCCTGACAGCCTGCATCTCACCCCAGCTACCCCTACCATGCAGTGCTTTCAGTGTAGCCTATGAGGTTATTATCAACAGGATTGTCTCTACCACGAATGCCCCCACTGCCATGAGTTTGCCCCCAGACATCTTGCAATGCAATGTCTTCTTTTCCAGTGTGGCTTCTGTAGCAATTGGGGACATATGGATCAATTCTGCCCCCATCACAACTGCAGAATTTGTCATCAACCTGGGCATATCATGGGTAACTGTCCATTTGAGGTTGCATCCCCCTCTCAGCAGAGGACCATCTTTGGCCCTGATACCCCAAATTAGGGAAAATCCCTTTGGATGGAGCAGGTTGGTAGTTGAGCCTGGAGCTCAATTACAGTGGCTCAAACAACTGTCCCAATATTTGAGTACTTTTCACTAATTGCAATATTATGACTCAACACATAATTGTAACCATTTGTTATTGGTGGATGAAAGGAAGCCCTTGCTAATAGCTACAAATCCGTGTCTTAGTCAAAAGACTTGGATAGAATCTAGTGAAATGGCAGCCGAATTAAAATGCTACCTTATTGGGACAGTTGTTTGACTTTGAACTTCTATTACATATATCTGACCATAGGATGCTGTAAGGTGGTTACATAACTTAGGTAAGGGATATATTATGTCACAGTTATGTAAGCAGTTATGACACAGCATACACAAACCTTATTATCACAGGTATATTCCCTTATTACCACCCTGCAACATCTCTTTGCTGGTCAAAGGGATGATATTATCTCTCTTGCTCTTCTTGATAGTTCCTGGTGGAAAATTGCATCCAAAACTGGCACCAGGAAGTCTACTGTGGCCAGGATCCTTCAGGAAATCCCATCAGAGAAATAAAATCACCATGGTTGCTGTTCTTTCAACCTTTCTCCTACCAACAAATGTGCTATGATCCAACATATCCTTATTGGCAAGGTCAAAAATACAGTGTAGGCCACTTATTTCATGAATGCAATCATTAGCAGTCCTATCCTCTCACATCCAGGGGGAAATGCCCTAAAGGAAGCCTCACTGAAAGCTAAAGTGAAGAAAAGAAAAACCTTCTCTTTACCACCCATAAGAAAAAAAGGTTGGCCTTTGCTCTCAAGTATCAAAATTGGACTGTGGAGGACTGGAAGTTGGTTCTTTGATTAGATGAGACTCACATAAATAGAATTGGGTCAGATGAACAGGAGTACATATGTGTGGAAAATGATAGGACAAGTACTTACTCCTGATGAGAGGAGAAGATTTATTGATGATATGGGGTTGTATAGGGTGGAATTGTATGGGAATTTTGAGGGAGACTGACGGAGGGATGAATACTGAACATTGTGTGGCAATTTTGGAGGAAGGGATACTACAGAGCATGGGGAAATCTGGAATTCCTAATGATGAGATTATTTTATAGTAGGATAATAGTCCCAAGCTCACCTCCAGAATAGTCTAAATCTGATTTCAGGACCAAGAAATCAAGCTTCTGGATTGTCCTGCACAGTCTCAAAACCTCATCTCTATTGAAAACACTTGGAATCATTTCAAAAGATAACTTTTAGATTGTAAAAAGGCTTTTACAAGATTTCATAAATTATGGGAGAAGGTGGTAGTTGAGTGAGGGAAAATATCTATGAAAGAGTGTCAGAAATGGATAGAAAGCATGGATAGAAGGATTTAAGCAGTTATTAAGGCTAAGGAGGTCATACCAAGTACTAAATACTCTGTTTTGTACAAAGTCAAACAACTGTCCCAATGAGTTGTCATTTCAATTGGGCTGCCATTTCATCAAACCTTATCCAAATATTTTTACCAAGAAACCAATTTGTAGCCATCAGAAAGAGCTTCCTATCAGCCACCAATGAAAAAGGGTTCGAACTAAGTGTTGAGTCAGAATATTGCAGTTAGTGAGAAACATCCAAATATTGGGACAGTTGTTTGAGCCACTGTATATGAAGGGGGTAATGTTATGGTTTTTCTCCCTTTTCATCATATAATCTTACTTGTCCATTTCTCCTCTTTTATCTCATTCAGAAGAACATGCATTCATCATGCCCAGACTGCTTACCTATTTGTCGGTGGACCTTCTTCTCTCTTCCTTTGTTATTTATGTACCACTCTCCCAAATTGATTACTCAGTATCATTCTACATGAACTCTTCCTCTCCTAACTAGGTTCTCTCACACCTAGTTGTTCCCTCATACTCCTTGGTATTCTTTCCATTTCCATGGTCTGTGCAGGGTAATCCACTCTATACATAAATAGTCATCTTCTACACATGTAATCCCCATTCTTGATCTGCACAATACTAGCATATTATCAAGCATCATTCCTAGCTTCTCAAGTCTAAGTCTTAGCAATTCTAAGACTTCCTCCAAATCATTGGTTCTCAAGAAGATCTCTTAGATGTCAGTCTCTTTGTGAGTATCACCTAAGAAGTCTTTTCTCCCTTGAGTCCTAGTCCCTTGTCCCTTGTGTATGCTACACATAACACATGTAGGATGAAATTATGAATTCCTTGAACAACATTTATGGGCATATCTAAAATGTTTCCTTGCAGGTGCAAGACATAAATGGCTTCAGGGCTGCTATCTATCCAAGCACTTCGATGAACATTCTATATTATGCATACTCTGATGAAAAATAAGAAAAACTGTGATTACATTTCCACAGGTGTGCAGAGTAAATGAAGTCATAAGAGCATGGCCCTTCAGTGTCATGTTAGGAACATTCAGGCTTTCTGGCATGAAGAGACCCTTCTAGTTTTAGATGCATGGGAACACTAGATGGAGCAGAAGGAACAGAGCATTCCATATATGGGACAATAGGGATGGGGTTATTGACTCCGCTGGTTTGCAGTATATGGAGTGCCAGAACAACTGAGATTCCTTTTCCCTCTTCCTGTGCCATTTCCCACTTACCAGACAATGCAATCAGAGCAACCATCTGAATGTTTTCCACTAGGCTTACCACTTGAGCTGACAGATCAAATTGTGGAATATATGAAGGCCAGATTCTTCAAGGAGGTCGATGCACACAGGCATGCAGTAGCAGAAAATGCATTGAGCAGCACTCCAGGATATCCAACCAAGGTTCTTCTAGATGGGAAGATGCCCCTTGAGGTTGTGTATACCATGGACCACATGGTAAACATCTTAGTGCAGGCTAGTCTCAATTGTGGTTTGTAACTCCTGGGTGTACAAACATAATTCTGAGGGCCATTACAGTTATCATTCCTGGATTTGATCCTCTGTGGGAGGCTGGAAGGGTAATTACAAATCTTTACAGGGAAGTAATCATGGTCCATGTGGAGTTTAAGGGAAGGCGACAGAGAAATAGAGAGGAAGGTCTGCATAGAAAGAGATAAGTGGTCCAGACGCATGGTATTTGCTGTCCT
>JBBPLO010001036.1:0-12749 GCA_038089835.1 Retiboletus flavoniger | reverse complement strand
ACCGCCCCCTATCCCCACCCCACTGTCTCCCCTTCAACAATATGTGAATTCCCTTCACACCTCCAGGAAAAATGAAACTGAGATCCTCTCGGTCGTCAAGATGTGCTACGATGAAGAAGAAGTGGAAGTGAACGCTATCCAATTTGCCAACGTACAAAAAGGAAAGGATTTTTGAAAAGGGAAGTAGCTTCAACATCTCCTTCCCTAGATTTTACCCATGTACTCATAGCATCTCCAAAGAATAGAACCCTTCATGTGGATGTCAAAGTACTAAACGTCAAAACCTCTGCGCTGATTGATTCGGGCGCAACCAGAAACTTCCTTGATCCTCGCCTCCTACCCAAAGGGAATTTCCATCTCCAAAAAGTTCCCCACCCCATCCTTGCCTACAATGTAGATGGAACCCTAAACTCCTCTGGAACAATTCGTTGGACCACGACAGCTACGGTCTCACACAGTTCCTTCTCATCCATCAAAACCCTCTTTGTTCTTCGACAAAAGACTCCACAGATTATCCTAGGCATGCCCTGGTTAACCAAATGGAACCCTAACATTGACTGGAAACATCACACCATTTCCATCTCGACATCTCCCCAGAGGGTCAAGAGGACTCTTCGTGAGCGCCCTCCCCCAAAGGAATTCGAGAAGGAAGAGGTGTACAAATTAACCATTTCCACCGAGATCACCCAGAAGTCAATACCCCCTCTAACCGCCGTCCCCGACTTCTGCAAGGATTTCGCAGATGTCTTTGCCGAATCCACCCATAACATCCTCCCTGTCCATCACCCCTTTGATCACACCATTGACCTCAAAGACTTCTTCGTCCCAAAGATCGCCAAGATTTATTCTCTAAATCCCAAAGAGAAGGAATCCCTCAAAGAATTCATTGAAGAACACCTTAAAACTGGTTGTATTGTTCCCTCCAAATCCCCCCAAGCCTCCCCTTTTTTCTTTGTCCCTAAGAAAGATGGGACCCTTCGCCCATGCCAAGATTATCGCTACCTGAATTCCCATACCATCTGAAACACCTACCCTTTACCGCTCATCTCTGACCTTCTGGACGACATAAGAGATGCCAACCACTTCACTAAGATGGATATCTGTTGGGGATATAATAACATCCGAATCCGCGAATCTGATCAATGGAAAGCGGCATTCATCACCCCCCTAAAGCTCTTTGAACCCAGGGTGATGTGCTTTGGATTCTCCAACACCCCCTCTACATTCCAGGCATTCATGAACCACATCTTCACTGACATGATCGCAGAATGCTGGCTAAAGATCTACATGGACGACTTAGGTATCTGCACCAAAGGATCTCTCTCTCTCCACCACGAGCGCACTCAACGCGTCCTTCTTCGCCTATGGGAACACAACCTCTCCATTAAGCTCTCCAAATGTTCTTTTGACTCCTCAACCATGGAGTACCTTGGCCTTATCATCAGAAATGGTGAAGTACAAATGGACCCTCACAAACTCCTCGCTCTCCAAGAATGGAAGCCCCCCACCACGGTCACTGGTGTCCAATCATTCATCAGATTTGCCAATTTCTACAGGAAGTTCATCCCTGGTTTCTCCAACATTGTCACCCCCCTAGTCTTCCTGACCAAAAAGAACAAAATCTGGAACTGGACCCCTCTCCAACAAAAGGTGTTTCACTCCCTCATCTCCACCCTTTGCTCAGCCCCTGCCCTCGCTCTCCCTGACCCCTCCCAACCATTTTCTGTAATGACCGATGCCTCTCTGACCACTGCAGGTGCAGTTCTCATGCAACCCGACCCTAATGGAGACCTTCGCCCCTTGGCCTATTTTTCTAAAACTCTTGCCCCTGCCGAGTGCAACTATGACATCTATGACCAAGAACTTCTCGCCGTCATTCTAGCCCTCTCCAAATGGCATCATCACCTACAGTGCGCCACCCATCCCACCACAATCATCACCAATCACAAAAACCTCTCTTACCTGTGAGACCCTCGCAAACTATCTCAATGACAAGCACAATGGGCCCTCTTTCTCCAAGACTTCAACATCATGTGGAAAGTCACTCCTGGAACTAAGATGGGACCCGCGGATGCTCTCTCTCGTCGAGATCACATAGATACCTCCCTCGATAACGCTGACTCCCCCATCATTCCCGAACCCCTCATCATCAATGCACTCGACCTCACTATCACAGACCTTATCAAATCCTCCACACCCTCTGATCCCCTAGTCACTCGCACGCTGGAAGCCATCTCTTCCTCTTCCCCCCTATTCCCTCGCTCCCTTGCCTCCGACTGGGCCTTTGAGAACAGACACCTCTTTTTCTGCCAAAAAATGTATGTATCCCCCACCACCAGATCCCCACTCCTACACACAATCCACTCCTCTCCACTGACTGGCCATATGGGCATATTTCACACCAAATCAATCCTGGAACGAGACTTCTGGTGGCCTGGCCTAGCTACCTTCGTCAAACACTTCATCGCAGGCTGCCCGACCTGCCAGCAAAGTAAAATCAACACCCACCCATCTCACCCCCCCCTCCTTCCCATCCCCTCCCATTCCCCCATCCCTTTCTGCCAACTCTCCGTAGATCTCATCACCGACCTCCCCCTGTCCAATTCTTTTGACTCCATCATGGTCATGGTTGACCATGGTCTTACTAAGGGGGTCATTCTCATCCCTTGCTCCAAAACCATCGACGCCACCGGAGTAGCCCTCCTTTTTTTTGACAATGTGTTCAAATGGTTTGGCTTCTATGACTCCATCATATCTGATTGAGGCCCTCAGTTTGCCTCAGCCTTTGCCCTTGAGCTCGCCTGACTACTGAAATACAACATCTGCTTATCATCCACCTACCACCCCCAGACCGACAGACAAACTGAATGAACAAACCAAGAACTTGAAGTCTACCTATGAATCTTCTGTGCAAACAAACCTCATTCCTGGTCAACCGCCTTATCCACCGCTGAATTCCACCACAACTCTGCCCCCCACTCCTCCACCAAGAAATTCCTGTTTTCCCTACTGTACGGCTACGAACCAAGGATCTTCCCCCCTCTGGGCAAAACCTTCATCCCCGCACTTGAAGATCGCCTAGCAACCCTTGATGAGAACAGAAAAGAAGCCCTCGCCGCCCACGAGTCTGCACGGAAATTAATATCCACCCGGTCATTCCGTGCCTTCTCCCCATGGAAAGTTGGAGACCAGGTCTGGCTAGAAGCCACTAATCTCCACCTTCAACTCCCATCTAGGAAACTAGCTCTGAAATGTTATGGTTCATTTGAAATCACTCGTGTCCTGTCCCCAGTATCTTACCAACTCTGCCTACCCCCCATATGGCACATCCATAACATCTTCCACACGGCCCTTCTATCCCCTTACCAAACAACCCTAGCCTACAGCAACCCGTTCCTAAAACCGCCGCCTGACATCATTAACTGAGAAGAAGAATACAAAGTTGAGGTAATCCGCAGTCACAAGAGTCTGAAAACTAAGTGACGATTCCTAACATCGTGGAAAGGATACCCACGTTCGGAAGACACCTGGGAACCCAAGTCAAACCTCCATCATGCCGCTAAAATTCTTTCTGCATATAAACGACAACACTCTCTGTAACCCAGTCAAGCTTGTAAGACGTTGGTCTCTCCATGAGTATCACCTTACAACCTTGAAGTATATGCCCCAAGCCCTCCTCTTCTTTCTTGACAATGTCATCACCCTCACATTCGAGCTTGTCCCCCACCTCCTCCACCTCTTCTATGCAATCGGTTCTACGATCACAAAGGGCCTTTCCCATGTTCTTACCGGAACAAGAAAGACTCTCCTTATTCGCCATGATCCTAGAAACCCCCGCTCTCACCCTTGCCATAGAAGCCCACCCCATCTTCCCTGAAGATGAGGTAACCCACTCTCTCATCTGCACCTACCACACTGTTGCATCCACCTTACACCTCACTGACTCCATACACCCTCCAGACCCCTCCCTTCGCTTTACTCTCAGTGAAGCCTCTCGCCATGCCTTAACGGCTCTATCCCTCCACAGCTTCACCACTTATGCTGAGCAAATCCCCCACACATTAATCTTTCCCACTATTCACCATGTTCTCTCTGCACTCCCCCGCACACAAAAGGACCTTTACATACAAATGGTAGAAAATTTCCTTCTCTCCCAACCTCATCTACTCCCTCTTCCAATACCCCCCCCCTCGCTCCAGGCCTCTTGCAGAACGACTCACCTCCCCTCCTCCCCCTCCTCCCCCCATCCTCATCCCCATCCGGGAGGAATCTCCTGCCACTGAGGTCACAGTCGCTGTGGAGATCAAAGTCGAAGTCGAACCCCCAATTCCCCCAATGTTTCCAGTCTGCACGGTCCCACCTGAGATCCAACTTCCCAATGGGAACTCCGTTCTCTCCTCCCCAGTTCGAGTCATCCCTCGGCCTGACCTCCTTTGTTCCCTCCCAGCCACTTCCTCCACTGGCTGTCATCAATGTGGTCTATGAGGTCATTATCTTCAGGACTGCCCCCAACACCGCTGTGACCACTGCCATCAATACGCCCCCAGATATCTTACAGTTCAGTGTGCGCTTTTCCAGTGTGGCCACTGTGATAACTGGGGTCATATAGACCGCTTTTGCCCCCATCGCAATTGTGGAATTTGCCACGAACCTGGGCACATCATCAATAACTGTCTATTCAAGGTCCTATCTCCCTCTCAACAGAGTTCTATCTTTGGGCCAGGTTCACCCACTGGGGGACCCTCTTCATAGAGGTGGGATGCTAGTCAAGCCTGGGGCTCGATTATACGAAGGGGGTAATGTTACGTTTTTCCTTCCATCTCATCATATTCTCCTTCTCATTCACTTTTCTTCCCTTGTCTCTTACTATGGACGACGTGTCCCTTGAGCTGATATCACCTACCTCTTCATTGGTGGACCCTCCTTGATGTTCCTTACATACCTCTTCTAGAATACCTTCCTACCTTGCACTCCTTAGCAGACTACTCTCCTAACCAAGTTCTCTCACACTTGGTCATTTCCTATTCCTCAGTTAGCCCTAGTCATGGTCAGTGCATGGGAGTCTCTCTCAGCTTTTTCTCTATAAAGAACTAGTCTTGATTACATGTATTTCCTCATTCTCGATCTGCGCAATATTAGTGTAACATCTTGAGTCTCCCCCAGTCCCTCTCCCAAGTCTCAGCGACTCTGAGAACTTGGCTCAGTCTCAACCACAGGAACCCCTTTTATAGTCCTAGTTTCGTCTACCAGACATCGGTCTCTCCGTGAGTATCGCCTGGCAATCAATCCTCCCTAGTGTCCTGGTCTCTCGCTATGCTACGCATAACAGGCACTGATTGATCTTTGCAGCTCCCTTACTCTCCCCCTCGATCTGCAGCTTGTGATGCCCAGGGTCTTTATCCCAGGTGTGTTTGTTGAACATCATGTTGTGTTTGACAATCATGGTGTGTCATTTCTCATCATAGACCCAGTGAGCACTGCTTTCAGTATCATAGCCCATCTAGTGTCCTACACGTGCTTGTGCATCAAGCTTTAAGCCAGAGTCATCATGAACCCATATGTGTGCACCCCCTTCCAGTAAGTGGTTTAGGTTCGGTTTCTTCCCAGCAAGCAGCTCATGTGGCGTCTTGCTGTCAAGTGTGCAGAATGCTGTATGGTTCTTGACCCAAACAATGTGTGCTAATGCTTCTCCCCACAGGTTCTTTGGCAGTCCACTTACATGCATGACCATGTGCACCCGCTCAACAAGGATTCAGTTGAGCCACTCAGCCACTCCGTTGTGCTGCAGTGTGTCATGTGTGGTGAGTTTTCACTTGGTCCCCTCTGATTTCAGATACTGGCTGAATTCATCGCTTAGGTACTTGCCACCATGATCTGATTGCAAATGTTTGATAACAGCGCCATGCTGTGTCTGTGCCCAAGCAGTGTAGGACTTGTATGCATCGAAGGTGTTGGACTTCGCAGTGAGGAGGTGAAGGTGCATGTACCAGATGTAATCATCTGTAAATGACACATAGAACTTCTTGTGTCCAGGGGTTTGTACATCCGATGGTCCCCAGATGTCACTATGCACCTTATCACCAAATTGATCACAGTGTTTCGGCTCACAGATGTTCCCAATTGGTTTGTGGACTGCTTTTCCATACTCGCATGACTCGCACTGACCCATTGTTGTATGCATAGGGTCCAGTTTAACTCCTTTGACCATGCCTTTTGCGAGCATGTCATGAATCATGCTTGGTGTGAGATGGGACAATCAAGCATGCAGTTCCTCCATGGTAAGTACCTCTGGTGGGCTAGCAATCCCTGTGAATGGTTGCCAGACATTGTGCCTAACTTAGTATAGCCTGTTACTGGCAGGTATTTCACCAATGAGGTGCTTCTGTGGGCTGAATATGTGACAAACGGACTTGTGGAACAATGCAGCATATCCTGCAGCTGCTAGCTTGCTTATTGAGATGAGGGTTATGCCCATAGATGGTGCATATAGCACATTCTTCAAAAGAATTTGTGCCTTTGACTTTCCATTTGATAACTGTTATGCAAAGCATATGGACTTGGTCTTGAGGGATATCAACATTAGCTGAGGCAATACTCATGAAGAGACTGACTTCTCAGGCTAAGGTTCCTCTTGGGATTGTCAGGCTAGAAACTGTGGTCTTTCAAGAATGTTCTTGAAAGGACAATGGACTTTGAGATGATGGAAGGTGACATGAGATATACACTTGTATTGCGCAGATCAAGAATGAGACATACAAACAGTCAGGCATAGGTACTTATAGAATTGAGGCAGACATGTAGGTCCTGGGAAATGCAGAGAACACTATGGAAGGTGGGTGAACGACTAAGCATGAGAGAACTCAGCTAGAAGTAGCATCCACAGAGACAGTCATGGTGAGATGGAAGTCTAGCGGTAGACTACAGAGGAATAGAGAAGAGGGTCCACATATGAAGAGGTATGCTGTCTGGACATGTGGTATGTGCTGTCCTCCGTAGGAGATAATAGAAGTGAATCGGATGACTAGGAGTATTTGATGATGAGGGAGGAAAATCGTAACATTACTTTCTTCATAGAGTTGAGCTCCAGGCTTGACAATCAACCCATTCCACCCAGGGGTCTCACCCAAGGCAGGTCTGAGGCCCAAAAATGGCGCTCTGCTGGGATGGGGAAGCAACCTCAAATGGGCAGTTAGCAAGGATGTCCCCAGGTTCATGGCAGTGGCCACAATGCCAATGGGGGCAGAAGCAGTCTGTATGACCCCAGTTGCTACAGAAGCCACATTGGAAAAGTAGACAGTGAGCAGTGTTGTGTCCAGGAGTGTATTCATGACAGTGGGGGCATTTGTAGTAGATACAATCCTGTTTATAGTGACCTGGATGATCACACTGAAAGCATTGGGTGGAGGCAGATGCCAGAGAGAGATGGAGGGCATCAGGGTGAGGGATGACTCGAAAGAGAGATGACATGATGGTGTTTCCATTGGGCATGACTAGAGTTTGGGGTGTAGTGGAGACCGGAAAATGGGTGACGAGGGGTTCTTCTTCCTCTTCTTCTTCACTGGAGGCTTTAGAGGAGGCCACAATGGTGGGGGTATCAGAAGGAGGAGGGGAGGACAGATGGGAGATTAGGATTGTGGGAGAGCGGGGAGGGGGAATGGGGAGTGGGAGAGGTTGAGGCTGAGTGAGAAGGAAACTTTCGACTGATTGAGTATAGAGATTGCATTGGGCAAAAGGAAGCGAGGAAAGGATGTGGCACATCATAGGGTAAATGAGTCCATGGGGGATCTCTTTGGCATAGATGCCAAAGCCATGGAGGGACAGAGCGACAAGAGAGTGGCAAGAGGCTTCAGTAAGAGAGAAACGGAGGGTGGGGTCAGGTGGAGAAAGAGAGTCTGCTAGTCAAAGGGCCAAGGCAACAGTATGATAAGTGTGAATCAGAGAATGAGTCACCTCGTCCTCAGGAAAGAGAGAGTGGAGCTCTATGGCATGAGTGAGGGCAGGAGTTTCAAGGATGGCAGCAAATAATAAGAGTCTGTCATGTTCAGGCAAAAACCCAGGGAAGGTACACTGTGATCACAAGAGCAATCACGAGGATGAGGAGGAGGTTGTTGGGGAGGAGGTCATCAAGGCAGAGAGTGAGGACATTGTCAAGGAAGAATAGTAGGGCAAGGGGCATGAAATCTTGGGGTTGTAAGGCAATACTCATGGAGAGACTGATGTCTTACAAGCTAGAGAATCTTAGAGGGAGTGTAGTCATTTATAGGCAGAGAGAAGTTTTGGGGCATGACATAAGTTGATTTCTGGTTCCCAGGTGTCTTCCGAATGTGGGTACCCTTTCCATGAGGTCAGGAACCAGAGTTTAGCATGTGGTCCCTTGTGACTGTGGATTGCCTCAACTTCATATTCTTCCTCTTTGTTGATAATGTCAGGCAGTGGAAGTAAGAAGTGAGTGTCATATGGTTCTGACATGCAATACGCTGATAGAAGGGTGGTGTGGAACACGTCATGAATGCACCATGTGGAGGGGAGTTGGAGATGATATGATACTGGCGATAGGACTTGAGAAATTTCAAATGACCCATATCTTTTGAGCATGAGTTTCCTGGAGGGGAGGCATAGGTGGAGATTAGTGGCTTCTAGCCACACTTGGTCTCCAACTTTCCATGGGGAAAACCTTCAGAGAGAGTGGGAAGTCATAAGTTTTCAGGCAGATTTGTGAGCAGAGAGGGCTTCTTTTCTGTTTTCATCAAGGGTGGTGAGGTGGCTTTCCAGGGTGGGGATAAAGGTTTTTCCCAAAGGGGAAAGGTTCAGGGTTCATAGCTGTAGATTAGGGAAAAGGGGGATTTCTTAGTGGATGAGTGGGGGGCAGAGTTGTGGTGGAATTTGGCAGAGAATAGGGCAGAGGACCAGGAGTGAGGAAGGTTGGCACAGAAGATGCATAGATATACTTCTAGTTCTGGTTAGTTCGTTCAGTTTGTCCGTCAGTTTGGGAATGGTAGGCAGAGGAGAGGTGAACATCATATTTCAGCAGGCAGGCAAGTTCGAGGGTGAAGGCAGAGGTGAATTGTGGTCCTCGATCAGAGATCATGAAGTCATATAGACTGAACCATTTGAATACATTGTTGAAAAAGAGGAGAGTGATGCCAGCAGCATCGATGTTTTTAGAGCAGGGAACGAGAATCACCCCCTTACTAAGGCCATGGTCAACCACAACCATGATAGAGTTGAATCTGTCTGATGTTATGTTTTTCTTTCCCTATCATTGAACTCTCCTCCTTGTACACTTCACCTCCATAGTCTCTTATTATGGACGACATATCCTATGTGCCAATGAGGTAGTTCTCTTCATCAGTGGACCTTCCATGATATCCCTATCAGCCTTCTGTTAGAGTATTGTCTCCTTAACCCCCATCTCTGTGGACTATCCTCCTAACTAAGTTCTCTCATACTTAGTTGTCCCCTTGTTCCTCATTCGTCTATTCCAGGTCTGTGCATGGGAGTCTCCATTAGTATAAGTACCTAGCGTTGTTCCTGTATTCCCCATTCTTGATCTGCACAATACTAGTGTATATTATTGAGTCCTCCTAGTCCTCTGCTGAGTTCTTAGCAATTCTAAGAACTCTACTCTTGCCTCAGTAACCTAAAGGATCCTTCGAATCTTAGTTATTCTGCTAGACGTTGGTCTCTTTGTGAGTATCGCCTAGTAGTCTAAACTTCCTCAAGCTCTAGTCCCTTAGTGTATGCTACACATAACAAAAGATCAAGAATCTCCCTGGTCCCACCTCTCTAGGTGAAGGACCAACCACCCTCACCACCACATCATTCAAAGCCCCTAGAGATAGTGACCCTGAACTCCCAGACCTCTTCCAGTACTGACTACCATCCAGATGAATCACTGGCTCCAGCAGAACCCCACTCCTGGACCCATCCTTTGCATCATCACCCAAGACCCAACGACCAAGTAACCCCCCTCGTCAACTCAGCCCTCCCCCTCATCAACCCAGCCCAATTGACATCTCTCGTTCACCATCACCCACCATGCCCTCTGAATTAAAAGCTGCACTCCCTGCCAATTTTTCCAGAAACCCCTCTGATGCCTCTTGATGGATGAAAGCCATGAACGCTTACTTCCAGATCAACCAGACCCTCTACCCTGGGGATCCAGAGAAGATCATGACTGCTCTTAACAAAATGCCCATTGGAAGGGGAGCCTCCTTCATGGAAGCGTGATATGACAAGATGGCCGATCTTACCCTTGTCACTGGGAAATCCTTCACAGATTTCATCAAAGACTTCAAAACCACCTTCTTTCCTTATGACATGAAAGCCACTGCTCGCCTTGAACTGGCCAAATTATGCCAGAAGATCTCCCACTCCAGCGACAGATTTCAGCAATACATCACTGATTTTCAGAACCTCACTGGAAAATCTGATATCACTGACGAAACTACCCTCATCGATCACTTCGCCTTGGGTCTCAACCAACAACTCACCACTATGATGCTATCCATGGGGACTGTTCCCACTACCATCACTGACTGGGTAACCAAAGCTAAAACCTTCCACGCCCAGACAATGAGAATTCAAGCGCTCCACGCAGGAACCACCCCTTCCCCATTCTCTTTCAACCACTGCACCCCCAGAGACCCCAATGCCATGGAAGTCGACACATCTATCACATTGACCAAACTTACCCCCACTGAACAAGCCAAATGCATCAAGGAAGGTCAATGCTTCTGCTGCAGAACAATTGGACATGATGCCCGTAACTGCAGGAAAAACCCCAGCCACCCCCAGAACATCAGAGCCACCATCACCACTGCCCCCCCCACACCAATGACCCCTCCAACCCCTACCGCACTTTCCCCTCTCCAACAATATGTAAATTCCCTCTATACCACCGGCAAAAACGAAACTGAGATTCTCTTGGTCCTCAAAATGTGTTACAACAAGGACAAAGAAGGAGAGGAGATAAATGCCATCCAATTTGCCAATGTGCAAAAAGCAAAGGATTTT
Organism: Retiboletus flavoniger; assembly: GCA_038089835.1. Taxonomy (NCBI): domain Eukaryota; kingdom Fungi; phylum Basidiomycota; class Agaricomycetes; order Boletales; family Boletaceae; genus Retiboletus; species Retiboletus flavoniger. The sequence continues at coordinate 1,733 of JBBPLO010001036.1, read as the reverse complement.
TGAGAAGGGAAGCAGTTTCAATGTCTTCTTCCCTAGATTTCACCCATGTACTCATAGCATCACAGAAAAATAGAATGATCTGTCTTGATGTGAAAGTACAAAACATCGAAACCTCAGCCCTCGTTGATTCAGGCACAACTGGAAACTTTATCAACCCTTGCCTCCTACCTAGAGGAAATTTCCACCTCTCGAAAGTTCACCACCCAATTCTCGCTTATAACATTGATGGAACTCTCAACTCTGCCAGGACCATCTGCTGGACCACTACCACCACCATCTCCCATGGCTTCTTTTTGTCTGTCGAAACTCTCTTTGTCCTTCGGCAAAAGAAACCCCAGATCATCCTAGGCATGCCCTGGTTGGTCAAATGGAATCCAAATATCAATTGGAAGACATGCACCCTCTCTATCCAAACACCTCCCATGAGGGTTGAGAGGACTCTTCATGAGCCCCCTCCCCAGAAGGAGGTCAAGGAAGAGAACATCTACAAATTAACCATTTCGACCAAAATCACCCAGGAATCCACTCCCTCCTCCACAACTGTCCCCAACTTCTGCAAAGATTTTGCTGACGTCTTTGCAGAATCTACTCATGATCTCCTCCCACCCCATTATTCCTTTGACCACACTATCAACCTCAAAGACTCTTTTGTCCTGAAAATCGCCAAAATCTACTCCTTAAATCCCAAAGAGAAAGAATCCCTTAAGGAATTCAGCAAAGAACATCTCAGAACCGGCCGCATCGTCCCTTCCAAATCCCCTCAAGCTTCCCCCTTTTTCTTTGTCCCAAAGAAAGATGGAACACTTCGCCCATGTCAGGATTACCGATACCTAAACTCCCACACCATTCAGAACGCCTACCCCCTACCACTCATCTCCGACCTCTTGGATGATATAAAGAACACAGAGCACTTCACAAAAATGGACATTCATTGGGGGTATAACAATATCTGCATCCAGGAAACAGATCAATGGAAAGAAGCCTTCATCACCCCCCTGGGACTCTTTGAACCAACAGTGATGTTTTTCAGATTTTCCAATGCCCCATCCACTTTCCAATCGTTCATGAACCACATATTCGCTGACATGATCATGGAACGATGGCTAAAAATCTACATGGACGATCTGGGTATCTGCACTAAAGGACCCCTCTTGCTTCATCATGAACACACTCAACATGTTCTCCTTCAACTATGCGAAAATAACCTCTCGCTCAAACTCTCTAAATGTTCTTTCGACAGTCAAACCATGAAATACCTAGGGCTCGTCATCGGGAAAGGTGAAGTATAGATGGACCCCCACAAACTCTCTGCTCTCAAAGACTGGAAACCCCCCATGACAGTTACTGGCATCCGATCCTTCATCGGATTCGCCAACTTCTATAGGAAATTTATCCCCAATTTCTCCAATATAGTTGCCCCTCTGGTCACCCTCACCCAAAAGAACGAAACCTGGAATTGGACCCCCCTCCAACAAAACACTTTCCACTCTCTCATCTCTGCCCTTTGCTCCGCCCCAGTCCTTGCTCTTCCAGACCCCTCCAAATAGTTCTCACTCATGACTGACGCTTCCTTGTCTGCCACTGGTGCAGTCCTCATGCAACCAGATGTAAATGGAGACCTATGCCCTCTGGCCTACTTCTCAAAAACCCTCGCCCCCATGGAATGCAACTATGACATCTACGATCGGGAACTCCTCACTGTTATCCTCACCCTTTTTGAATGGCATCAATAC
>JBBPLO010001034.1:1264-12751 GCA_038089835.1 Retiboletus flavoniger | reverse complement strand
GTTATAGCCAAGGGCTTGTACTTCATTTGTTCCCACCAAAGCAAAGTGTAATTCCCACGATTGATTGCAGGGCACTTTGTGCCCTGGTTTGGGGTTAGACATTGCAACGGTTTTGCACCTCACTGTAAGCATAACAAAAGAACTAGCTCCTCCCTCTTCTTCTATTGTCTAGCAGAATATTCAACCATTTACTCCACCAACCCCTCCCAATGAAGGTTCCACCCTCCCTCTGACTCCAGTGAGGAGAATCCAACCCCTACTTCCAATACTCTGAACCTCTTGTTCTTTGCCCTTTCCCTTAGATCTCAAACAGCTAAGGAACAAGAAGCTGCTATCATAGAAGCTTTTAGAAGTGCCTTCAGATTATCCCCTCTTCCTTTTGAACCACCCCCCTGTCTTCTCATAACTTCCCCTCTCCCTTATTGTGACCCTTGTCCTTGCATGCCCTCCAAACTCAAAGCTGGCCTCCCTGATGATTTCAATGGAGAAACTAAAGATGCAAACCACTGGTTGTCCACCATGAAGTGTACTTTCCCCTCAATGCAGCACTCTATCAGAATGCATCAATGGTATTGGTACTACTTAACAAGATGGCAAAGAAGAATGGACCAACCTTTGTGGAAGGATAGTACAACAAGATCAATAATGCTGGAATAGCATCTACTAAGAAGACATTTGCTGAGCTTGAAGAAGATTTCCAAGCATCATTCCTCCCTTTTAACATTTCCTTCAATGCTAAAAGGAAGTTGAGACTGTTGTGATAGGATCTCCAAAACAAGGAGAACAGTTTTCAGAACTATGTTACTAAATTCCACAGCCTTGTGTCTCACTTTGAGATCACTGATAAATCCACCCTTCTCAAATATCTCATCTCAGGAATGGATTCCCAGATAGTCACCATGATCCTTTCCATGCCCACCCCTCCCACTAACATCAATGGTTGGATCAAACAAGTCAGTGCTTTCCATGCCCAGAAACAGAGAATCCCTGATGTTCTAGCAGGGAGAGCTGGTTTCCACCTCTCCAGACCATCCAGAGATCCCAACACCATGGACATTGATGCTGTCTGCCTTACTCCCATTCAGAGAGTAGACCACTTTACCAAGGGGTTATGTCTTGTTTGTCACAAACTGGGATGTCACTCCACCAATCATCCTTACCCTAATCATTTCTTTGGACCCACCCCCCCCATAACCTCCTCAAAACCCATCCAGATCTCTCCCTGTTCACTCTAGAAACAGAATCAACTTCTCCTACTTCCACCCCTGTTTGATCTGAACATGGAAACTATGTGAACCAGTTGGTCAAGAATGTCCCCAAAGAAGAGATTCTTTAGGTCCTCAAAATCTGCTATGAACCAGCAGAAGAAACCTCAGTTGCTTGGATAGCCACCCAGGATAAGAAGAAGGATTTTTAGAATGGAGAAGGAAAATAACACTTCTTTCTTCCAATTGTTTAGCTTCTCTACAAATTGGTCCCCCAAATACTCAATCTATCTGATGTAAAGATCCTGCTAAGGCTGGGGAAACTTGAGAAACATAGTCTACAAGTTCTGGCCAAAGGAAGGGTGAGGGGAGTGAATATGTTTGCCCCAAAAGAGACTCCAGAGAAGAGAAAGATCAGAAATGAAGTCTGGAGGACTCTACCAAGAAGACTGGTGAATATTGGTCTGAAAATGTATGGGCAGTGATATGATTAGAAAACTGGTTGATGAAAATAATGGAAGTGAAGGAGAAAAGAGTTATATGTGTTGGACATTGAGCATTGTACATTGGCAGAGATGATAATGATAGTGTTTAGCATGGTTCAGATATTATGAGCAAAAGGGAGCTATGTTGCAATATGCAAGACAAAGATTTTATGGGCAGGGCATGCCCATGCCTGTAACTATGACTTACATATACACTAGTATTGTGCAACTAAGATGTAGACTAAGTACAGATCTACTAGTAATCAAGACATAATCAAGGTTACAGACAACCAATGCTAAGGTCCATGTATAAGAAGTGTGAGTTATAGTACCAGAGAATAAGAGAGAGATACTAGGTGAGTATCTGTTGCAGAAGGAAAAAGATACTAGGAAGGGAGAAGACAATGAGTGGGCTCTCTAGGAAGAGAGAGGCAAAAAAGGCACAAGGGATGATGATCTGCACAAGGAGAGAAGCATGATGGGTGATCTATGTGGAGAGACTAGCACAGTAATAGAAAGGGGAAGAAAGTCATAATATTATCCTATTTCTACTATTGAGACACTGGCTCAATCCAACTCCAAGATTTTTGGCAGCAGAGTGGGGACAAAGAGTATGGGTTTTACATTCATCAGGTGGGAAGATAAGAATAGGACTGTGGGGGGATTCATTGAGAAACTATGGTGGGAATCATACACATCAAGGTCCTTCCAGAGGGAATGTGAGCAACAAAGAGATACTTTGAGAAAATTTGTTCATACAAGCAGAGGTCTACTAGTTCAAAAATCTTCAAGTTGGGTGATGGTCATAAAGAGACTAACATCCAACAAGAAGAAGCAATTGGTGATTGCAATAGCACTAGGGTTCTTTCTTGAGAAATGTTATGAGGTGGGTATGAAGGACATCATCAAGAGAGTAGTTGGGAGTGAGGCAGAGACTTTCTCTGATAGAGGAGAGTAGAATAGGAAAGACTGTCAATTGTGCATGTCCTGAGTCAGAGGGAGTGAAGTCACTTATAAGTGGTAAGAAGGCGGGTGGAGTGTCAAAGGTTGGCTTCAGGTTCCCAGATATTTTCAGAGGATGAGTAACCCTTCCACATGGTCAGGTATCTCCAGCAGTTGGCAGGACCCTTGTGTGAGATAATTGCTTTGACTTCATATTCCTCTTCTTGGCTGATGAGGTCAGATGGTGGGAGAGAGAAGGTGGGTCCATATGCTGGAGATGTGCAATAAAATGATAAGAGAGAGACATGGAAGACATTGTGGATCTTTCATGTGGAGGGAAGTTGGAGTCTGTATAATAAGGGCAATAACACTTGGGTGAGTTCAAATGGGCCATGTCTCTTTGAGGCAAGTTTCCTGGAGAGGTAATTGAGTTGGAGATTAGTGGCTTCAAGCCAGACCTTATCTCTGACTTTCCAGGAAGAGAATTTGCAATAGGACCTGGAGGTCATGAGTTTTTGGATGCTTTCATGGGCTGTGAGGGCTTCTTTTGGGTGAAATCAAGGGAGGTCAAGCAGGATTCTAGAGTGGAGATAAAAGTTTTGCCAAGGGGTGGGAAGTTTCAGGGTTTATAACTGTAAAGTAGGAAAAACAGAGATTTTTGGGTGGAGGAATGGGGGGCAGAGTTGTGGTGGAATTCAGCAGCAGAGAGGAAGGAGGACCAAGAGTTTGGGTTGTTGGAACAGAAGATGTGCAGGTAAACTTTGAGTTCCTGATTGGTTCATTCAGTTTGTCCATCTGTTTGAGGATGATAAGTGGAGGACAGGCAAATGTCATACTTTAAGAGTCAGGCCAATTCTAGAATGAAGGTGGAGGTGAATAGTGCGCCTTGGTCAGATATGATGGAGTTGTAGAGGCTGAATCTTTTGAATATGTTTTTGAAAAATAGTAGGGTTACTTCTGCAGGGTTGATGGTCTTGGAACAAGGGATGAGGATTACCCCCTTCATAAGCCCATGATCAACCACAACCATGATAGAATCATGACTGGAGGAGGGGGAAAGGTCCATGATGAGGTCAACCAAGATCTGGCAGAAGGGGAGGTAGGAAGTGAAAGGAATGGAGAACAAGGGTGGGGTGGTTGGGTGAGTGTTGACTTTGTTCTGTTGACAGGTAGTGCAACCAGAAACAAAGTGTTTAATGAACAAGAAGAGGTCAGGCCACCAAAAGTCATGCTCAAGTACAGCTTTGGTGCAGAAAATGCCCATGTGTCCAGAGAGTGGGAAGGAATGGATGGTGTGCAGCACTGGGGAACAAGTGGATGGTGGGACATAGAGGCAGTGGTGGAAGTAGAGGTGGCCATTGTTGTAGGACCAATTAGAGAGTGAGGAATGAGGGAAGAGGGGCAAGGAGTTGGAGATGGAATCAAGGGCATGGATGACTAGTGAGTCTGTAGGGGTGGATGATTTGATAAGGTTGAGGATGGTGAGGTCAATGGATTGAATGATGACCAGATCAGGGAGGATGGGAGTGGTGACATTGTCAGAGGAGATATTGACATTGTTCAGGTGGGAGAGGGTGTCTGCCAGACCCATCTTGGATCCCAGAGTAACCTGCCAAACAATGTTGAAGTCCTGGAGGAATAAGACCCATCAGGCCTGTTAATAAGAGAGCTTTTGGGGGTCATGGATATAAGAGAGATTTTTGTGGTCTGTGATGACAATGACTGGATGGAAGGTGCCTTGGAGGTATTGATGCCATTCTGAGTGTGAGAATGACTGTGAGGAGTTCCTAGTCATAGATGTCATAGTTTCATTCAGCAGGGGTGAAGGTTTTAGAGAAATAAGTGACAGGTCATAGATTACCATTAGCATCTGCTTGCATAAGGACAGCACCTGCAGCTACCAGTGACACATTGGTCATAAGTGAAAACTGTCTTGAGATATCTGGGAGGGTGAGGATGGGAGCAGAGCAGAAGGTGTTTTGTAGGAAGTTGAAAGAGTGTTGTTGGAGGGGAGACCAGCACCAAGGTTGATCTTTTCAAGTGAGGAAGGTGAGAGATGCAATGATGTTAGAGTAGTTGGGGATGAATTTTTGATAGAAATTGACAAAGCCAAGGAATGAATGAATGCCAGTGACTGAGGTGGGGGGTTTCCAGTCTCTGATGGCAGAGAGTTTTCCAGGGTCCATTTGTATTTTTCCATTGCTGATGATAAGTCTGAGATATTCCATGGTGGGGAAGTCAAAGGAACATTTGGAGATCTTCAAGGATAGTTGATGTTCTCAGAGACATTGGAGAACTCAACAAGTTCATTCATGATGAAGGTGAAGGGTTCCTTTAGTGTGAATCCCCAAGTCATCCATATAGATCTTTAACCATCATTTGGTGATCATGTCAGCAAAGATGTGGTTCATGAAAGCTTGAAAGGTAGAGGGGGCATTGCAGAACCCAAAGAACATGATGGTCAGTTCAAACAGCCCAAGTTTGGTGATGAAGGCTGCTTTCCATTGATCCTCTTTGGTGATACAAACATTATTGTATCCCCAATGAATGTCTACCTTGGTAAACCAGTTTGAATCTTGCATTTTGTCAATGAGGTCAGAGATGAAAGGAAGGGAATAGGTGTTTTGAATGGTGTGGGAGTTGAGATACTGGTAATCTTGGCATGGATGAAGAGATCCATATTTCTTATGTACAAAGAAAAATGAAGAGGCTTGGGGGAACTTTGAGGGGATGATGTGACCAGTTTTGAGATATTTTTTGGCAAACTCTTTGCAAGCAGCTTTCCTAGCAGGATTTAGAGAGTAGACCTTGGTGATCTTTGGAACAAAAGACTCTTTGAGCTCTATGATGTGGTTGAAGAATTGGTGTGGGGAAAGAACATTATAAGTGGCTTCTGCAAAGACATCAGTGAAATCTGCACAGAACTCAGAGATGGAAGTTTCTTTGATTTTCTTTTTGATGGTGATTTTGGTGGAAATAGTGGTTTTGTTTACCTCTATCTCATTGTCCTTCAGGGGAGGATACTCATGAAGAGACCTCTCAACCCTCTGGGAACAATGAGAAGAGATAAAGATGGTCTTGGTTTTCCAGTGAATGCAGGAGTTCCATTGTGTTAGCTAGGGGATGCCAAGGATAATTTGCAGAATTTTCTGTTGAAGGATGAAAAAGGTTTCAAGACCAAAGAAGGTTCCACAGGTTATTGAAGCAGTGGTGGTCCAAACTATGGTTCCAGCAAGGTTTGTTGTTTCATCTACATTATAGGTAATGGTGGGAAAGGGGAGGCATTTGAGTTTGAATTTTCCTTTGGTCAGGAGATGGGGGTCAATGAAATTTCCAGTTGCCCCAGAGTCAATGAGGGCACCCATGTACTTGTAGCACCAACAAACAATTGTACTTTGTGACTTGATGTCTTCTTGTCCAAAACTATTGACATGCTACACTGTCATATCTCCAACTGGCAGTTCAAGAATGGAATCCTGACCTGTCATCACCAGACCTATGTCCCAGATGAAGGAATTCTCAGCCATGACATCCTACAGCACTGCCATGACCACCCCTCTGCCAGACACCCAGGCTTCCTAAACATCCAACAACTTGTCTCCACTGAGTTCTGGTGGCCCAGACTTGCTCAATATGTCTGAAAGTATGTTGAAGGGTGTGCAATATGCCAACAGAATAAGGCAAACATCCATCCTACCTTCCCACCACTACTCCCGATTCCCTTGACTTCCTCCTGCCTGTTCCAACAGATCTCCTATGACCTGATCACTGACCTTCCAGAATCCCTTGGCTTCAATTCCTTATTGGTCATGGTGGACCAAGGCCTTTCAAAGGGGGTAATTCTCTGCCCCACTAAGAAAAATATCATGGCTGAAGGGGTTACAACCCTTTTTTTCTACAAAGTCTACCTTTGCTTTGGCCTATATGTATGAAAAAGTTATATCTGACCAAGGCCCCCAGTTTGTCTCTGCCTTTGCCAAGAAATTAGGGAAACTCCTAAACTATGACCTTGCCCTCTCCATGGCCTATCACTCTCAAACTAACAGAGAAACTGAATGAGTGAACCAAGAGGTCAAAACTTACCTTTGAATTTTCTGCAGCCAAGATCCTATCTCCTGGATTGAGCACATCACACATGCTAAATTTGCCCACAACCACCACCCCCACTTGGTCACCAGGAAGTTCCCATTCTTCCTAATGATGGGATTCAAACCCTTACCCTTACCCATGACCCTCCTAATGTCCCCCATCCCCACCATCAAACAACAGATCAAGAATCTTGCAGAAGTCTGAAAGAAAGCCTTGGCAGCCCACAATCTAGCCCACAAGGTCATGAAATCCCAAAACTGGAAATCCTTCATCCCATTTGCCCTCAGTAACAAAGTCTGGCTAGAGGCTAAAAACCTCTGATGACAGGTGGCTGCCCCAAAGTTTGCCCCCAAATGAGAAGGCCTCTTTCCCATCATGAAGGCCCTGTCACCCCTGATGTAAAAACTCTGCCTTTCAAAGACCTGGAATATTCACCTGGTCTTCCACACATCCCTGCTGATCCCCTATTGGGAGAATCCTATCCATGGGGCCAACTTTCCCCAACCTGCTCCCAAGCTGATCTGTGAAGAGAAGGAATATAAAATCAATAAGATTATCCATCACTGTGGAGGCCCCAACACCCATTCCTTCCTGATCCAATAGAAAGGGTACTCTGCTAAAGACAACACCTGAGTTTCCAAAGGAGAACTATGGCACACTGCCTCTGTCCTGAAAGACTATAAGAGATTACACCCCAAGAAGTTCCTTTCTCAGAATCCTCACACACCCCACAACCATTCTACCTGATCAACATGTCTTCCACTACCATTACTGGATTTTCCCCCTCCACTGAATCCTTCCTCACCACCCCATCCCTCAAATCTTCCACTGTCATTACCCTACCCCCAGCATCCCCCCTGGTCCTTCCCACCTGTGTCCAGATCTTGGTTTGGAATGTGTCCACCTGGATCTCAGACCCCCTGCCCTCACCCCCCACCAAATCTATTTCCTTCATAAATATCCTCCTGTACATGTTACACCTACGGCTTGACATATTGACCCCCACCAAAACCCACCAACTTGATGCCTACCTCAAAGACTCTCACCTCACTGCCACCTTAAATGCTCACTGCAACATGGATTCCCCCATTCTCACCCTCCACTTGGCCTATCTAGCCCTATCCAATATACTCCCTCTTACCTCCATGCCCTCCACTGATGCCCACCTTATCCTGGTTAATGCCCAACTGCTGGGCATATATGTACCACATAGCTCAGAAACACATCTTGAATGTGCTCTACCAGCTGGATACCCTAGACTTCCTTAAAGACATCAATCAATATCTATGTGAGCTATATCCACACACTCCCATCTTCCAGCTCCTCCCTGTCCCAGTATTCACCATCTTCCCATCCACTACATTGACCAATCTACCTATGAACCCCTCCCTGGAAGTGTCCTCCTCCCCCCTTCTTTCTGAGGTAGAGGAAGCCCTAGACCAGGTCAAAGTCCTCAAAGCCAACTGGCAGATTGAAGATGGGATTGCCCCTGTACCCTAAGGTGACCCTTGGTACTCTGGCTCCTGTTTTCACTGTCACTGACTCAGACACTGGCAGATCAACTGCCCAAATTACCATTGTCCTATATGTAGCCAGACCACACTGGGCCACATCCAAAGATGCTGCTCAGGCTGCCATGCAACATTTCATACCCCTTCCCCCTCCCCATCTATGTCTCCCTTTTCTCATAGCTTCCATCACTCATCATTGAGTCATGGATCCACCTGCTCCTTCATATCTAGATCATCTTGCTTATCTGGCAGAAGATACCCCCTTCTAGAGGAATGCCTCCCCAACTCTCTCACCAATGCCGAAATCAATGACCTATGGGATGATATGGCTTATGCCAATGTCACAGGATCCCCAGTTGGGGGGTACATAGATCTTTGAGCCTGTCTGGAGTTCAGGCATACAAAGGAGGTAATGTGTTACACTCTTGCATCATGGATGGAACTAGGGCTTTAAACTTCAACTAGGCAATGCTCACAAAGAGACCAACATCTAGAAAGGGACAGAAGGCATCTAGGACTTATCTAGGCCAGCTAAGAATTGCTTAGACTAGGAATTGGCAGTAATCACTAGATCACATGGGACAAGGAAGGAATGGTACAAGAAACATCTATAACATTGATAAGACCAAAGATGGTCTACATGGATACTAAGCTAAGATATATATATGAAGATAACAAAGGACAGGATCATGGAAGGTCGAGAAATGAAGGGGAATCTAGGGTATGACTAGGAAGTACATGTGGATGATAGATAACAATGGTATATGTGACAATGAAGTGGAGGCAATGAGATAAAATGAGGAACAGGTGGTACAAGGATAGATAGGTAGAGGTGGCACATGGAACTGAGGTGAAATGGGAGATAAGAGATGGTACACTAGGGAGAGATGAGGGCAAGAGATGGAAGGCCAGAGGGCAGCAAGAGATGGTATATGAATGAGAGATGAGGGGCAAGAGACAGAGTGGGAGTGGGAGCAATGCTGGGAAGTGAAGAATGTTGACAGTAGCTATTGGTGGTACAGGGAAGATGGAGAGACAGATGACTGGAACAAGGGGATGAGGCCATAGATAAGGACTCTAGGGCATACAGGTAAGGCTGTAGGCTAGGATAGTACTGGATAAGGCTTGTGAGCAGAGATAAGATACTGGGTAAGGCCAGTGAGTAAGGACAAGATGCCAGTGAGGGTGACAGGGGTGGAGTGGCAAGGTAGAGATTGGAGGGAATAGCGGTGGGCTAGGGAAGAAGATAGGGGAAAAGCCTATCTAGGGGAAAATCATAACATAATGTTGCAACTTTCCTTGGCCTTCTACATAGAGTTCCTTTTTTTCTTAACCTAACCTGAGTTGAGCATGCACAGCCACATGCTCAACTATGCTTGACCAGGGGCTATTTCATGTTCAACTATAGGGGCTATTTTCTTGACTCATGTTTGACTTGTTCCAGACTTACATTTCCTTTCATCCTATGATCTCTTCTAGGAGATCTATGAAACATCAGGTCATCTCACATTCCACCTGATGCCTTCCAGAGTGATTCTCACTGACTCATCCCATTTTCCCCCAGCACCTACCCTTATCTCATTTCTGTGTACTATATAAACCTCACTTTGTGTACTTGTAATCTCTAACCTAGAGTTACTCAAAATACACCTAGTATCCACTTAGCTGCTGCCTCATACTCCTCTGGGTCTTTGACCTCAATTATCTCTCCAACCTCTGGGTCTATGCCTCATAAGCTAGTCCAGATTGTTTTAAGACCCCTTGATGATCTCCTTCTCAAGATCTCCTTGTACATCACCTCACCTGGTGATTCCTAGTCCTCAGTCCCCCTCATCCTAGGTGTTGAGTTCTCATCCACCTGCATCCCAGCAGCCAAGCATAACACTTTGGCTATATTGCACATCATGGCACAGATGCCAGTGAAAACTCAACAATGAATCAAGACTTCCTTTCATGTGCAGTATATGCACACACAATCCAACAAGATGATCCCAGGCTCCAACCCCCCTTCTTCCAACCACAACCACATGAAGTTGAAGGTCAAACAGGTAAGCACTTGAATGTGATCAAGGTGAGTGATTGACTCGTAAACATACACTACAACTTAACAAATTAATACTGTAGACTATTACAACCATGTAGCCTCAGAAAGAAAAGGAGTGTACTGTATTACCACAGATGCCAGTACCATTCAAGTCTCCTTGTGCAGGGCCCTCGTGCACAAATGTGGTTTTTTTCCCATCTCTGAGCCCAATCCAGCTATCCCATCAGCAGTCAAGTGTACCAGTAAGTATTGGATACATCAAGGCCTCAAATAACAAAAGGAAGAAAGTCAAGACATGTGCAAAAGATGAACTATGTTGCCTGATGTTTGCCAAGACCACAATAGGAGGAAACTGAGAAGAATGTCAAAGTCTGGTATGATGTGCAATACATGAAGGTAAACACAGCATCATTGGAGAAAGTGCATAACACTTCTTTTCTATCTCTTGACAATAACCAACATAACTGATTACCTACAGAATGACTGCAGAAAAAACTGGATCTAATAAAGAGCAAGGCAAACTGTCTATTGAAGACCCAAAGCATCTTCCATTTGCATGCTGTTGGTGCAGTGGCACTGGGCTTTTGCTTGGGCTTAGAAGATGATGTTGATAAACAACTAACTCAGCTCCTTGGCAATGGAAAAATGAATTTTTTTTTTGTAACACAGCACTGGTATATCTTATTTTACACCTCAGGAATTTCTACTAACTCTTTCCTCACTGGCAGCCCATCCCATCCAGTGGCACCAAATTTTGGCTGGTATACCATGATATTGTTGCCAATACTATTGTACAACTGGTTTAGCACCACATATGATGTGGTCATCTGGTTGATCCAGAAAATATGAATGGCTTGATTTCTCTGGGATTTGCATCCATTGTTAATACCCTCAATGAATTCAAAGGAGGATCATATCAAAAGGCTGACAACACCAGAAACTTCAGTACTGTCTATTACTGCACCCTAGACTTCATCCACACTCATATTTGCACTGATGCAAATCTCACTAACATGTACATTTCATTGTGTAAATCCATGTGCAGGAGAGAGAGCACTTTGTGGGGCTACAAGAAACCAGCAGATGAGGATGATGATATGAATTGGATATAGTAGTCACTTGTAGATAAGATCTTAGATTGGTGTACAGTGATGTTTGGGTGATAGCCTTTATTGGCGAAAAACAGGGATACACCTGTTGTAGCATTCAGA
>JBBPLO010001033.1:0-12757 GCA_038089835.1 Retiboletus flavoniger | reverse complement strand
CTGAGAACTTCCTTCCCCCTACCATGCTGGCATCCCCATCCATCCTTACGTTCGTCTCATATCACTCCTGTTTCTTGGACTGAAGTCCAGTGGGTTCGCTTACCCAATGGCACCCATGTCCTGTCTTCCCCCACTTGAGTCATGCCTCGCACTGATAGTGTTCGACTCGCCCCTGCCTCCCCTGGCACCGAATGCTTTTACTGCCATCTTTGAGGTCACTATCAACAGGACTGCCCTACCTTCCAATGCCCCCACTGTTCCTCCCTTGCCCCTGGCCACACTATGACTCAGTGCAACTGCATCCAGTGCAACTATTGTCGCAACTGGGGACACTCCTCACAATTCTGTCCTCATCACGAATGTGCTGTGTGTGCTCAGCCTGGGCATATCCAATCTATCTGTCCATTTAACACTGCTTCCCCCTCTCAGACGAATGCCATCTTTGGACCCCCAGCTTCTTGAAGATCTCTTCGGGAGAAGAGGTTTGTTGATCAAGCCTGGGGCTCAATTATACAACGGGGGTAATGTTACGGTTTTGTTTCCTTCTCATCATATCTTGCTCATAGTACTCTTTTTCCGCTTCTTTTCTTATCAACGGACTATGTCCTATCATCCACAACAGGCTTATCTTCTTATCGGAGGACCTATCTCTAGTTATCTTCGTTCCCTTGACCTCGGACATCACCACTCCTAATTAGGCTCTCTCATGCCTAATCGTTCCCCACTATTCCACAGTATTCCATGGTCCGTGCGCTATGTGCTATCTGTTACAATTTTCTTTCCTTATCATCGTTTCTTCCTGTTAGTACATTTCTCCTCCTTGATCTCTTACCGAAGACATCGTGTCTCTCAGGCACAGGAGGTATACCTCTTCATTGGAGGACCCTCTACGCTATCCTTAGTCTGCTTTCCTTAGGACTCCGTTGCTTAGCCATTACCCTGGACAATCCTCTCCTAGCTAAGTTCTCTCGTACTTAGTCGTATCCTAGCTTTACCTGGTCTGTGTGTGGGAAGTCTCCTTCTCTCTCTCGTATATCATTCTTGCTACTCCTGTATCTCCGCTCCCCATTCTTGATCTGTGCAATATTAGTGTAATCTTCTTGAGTCACCTGTGTGCTTGACCATCCTCAGTAACCCTAGCGATTCTAGGGTTAATTCCTTGTCCAAGTCTCTGCCAGACGTCGGTCTCTTTGTGAGTATCGCCTGCAGACAATCCGAATCACCCTCCAGTTCTCTTTCGTACACTATGCGTAACACTATCCTATAAATAGCCTTCTTTACCATGTATTCCTCATTCTTGGTCTACGCAATCTACGTGTATCATCAAGTGTCACTCCTAGTCTACTTCAAGGTTTATTCCTTGAAGTCCATCGTTTCCTCAAGTCTTATCCTAGGTTGAACCTCTAAGACGTCGGTCTCTTCGTGAGTATCGCCTTAGCCACTCAACATCCCTCGAGACCTTGTTGGTATGCATTGCGTAACACCACACTCATCCTCCCATCCATCCCCACAGTCATTTCCCTGCCATCCAGAAATGTCCTTTCCTCCTCCACCCAAGTCCTTCCTCACCATGACCTCTTACGGCTACCCCTAGCCTCTGACACCACCCAGTGTTTTCATTGTCATGGCCTTGGTCACTATCAACAGAATTGCCCCTCCTACCACTGCCCCAACTGCTGCACACTCCAACCAGGCCACCTCACCTGTGAATGTCTTACTGTCCACTGCAGCTTCTGCAATCATTGGGGACACAGCGACCGATTCTGCCCCTCTCAGGTCTGTGGAACTTGCTCTCAGCATGGGCACATCATCAGTGACTGTCCTACTGTGTGTGCTACCCCCTCACAGCAGATGGTGATCTATGGTCCCGCCACCTCTTCCTCTGCCTAATCCATGGGCTAGGTGAGGTTTAGTCATTGAGCCTGGGGCTCGATTGTACAAACGGGGTAATGTTACTGTTTTTCTCCCTTTTCATCATATACTCCTCATCGTCTCTTTCTCTCCTCAGACTAACTGGAGATGACAAACCTCTCATCGACTCTCCTCTGTGTACTTAGTTATCTCCAGTCCCTCTGCTCTCTGTTTCGCTTGGTTACCTGTAACCGACTGTAGCTATTTCCTATCTCTTTCTTCGGACTAACCACTCCTCGTTAACTCTCCCACATTAGCTAGTCCCCCTATTTCCCTCTTCGATTAGTCATACCTCTTCCTTGATATTCTTTCCTCTTCCATGGTCTGTGTGCTGGTCACACCTCCATAAAAGTCTCATAGTTACTTCATGTATTCTCATACTTGATCTATGCAATACAAGCGTGTAATCTTGTATCATTCTTGCTAGCTTCCCAGAAGCCCTTAGTCCCTGCACACTCTTAGCTCTATACTAAGTCTTGTTTGAGAAGTCGGTCTCTTCGTGAGTATCACCTCATCCAAGACAAATCCCTCGAGCCCTAGTTGTATGCTTCACATATCAGGCATTGCAAGGCTTGTTTGGATTTTGCTTATGCCCACAAGGATTGGACTGTAGAAGATTGGAAGAAGGTAATATGGTCTGATGAGACCAAAATCAATTGCCTAGAGTCAGATAGACATAAATGGGCTTGGAAAAGGTCAGGTGAGGGACTTAGTGATAGGCTGGTGGATGGAACCTGTTACAACTCACGAACACCCCTAGCCTTTTTCCTTCGTCATGTGTCCTCGTCTCTCGTCCACGCGCCTCCAACCACCGTCCCCGCGCCCTCATCGACCCTACAGGAGAGTACCCTCTCTTTTTAGCCACTGTAGGAGTCTCCTCATCATCCTTCATCCTAGCCCTCAGCTACCTCTGAGCCCTCCTGTCACTGCTAGCCCCTCAGCTATCAGTCACCCTTAGCTAACCCTTAGCTAACCCCTAGACCCAGCTACCTCCGGCACCACGTCATTGTCGTGTCTATGCGACCTCATTAGACACCTGTGTCTATCACATGACCTCCATGGCCCTCGTGACTTCCATGTGACCTCTGGTCTCCCTTACCTCGGAGATATCCTCGTCCTACCCCTAGTCCTTGGCTACCTCTGAGTCCCCTCTAGCATCTGCTCTAGGACCCCCCACGTGATCCCCATGTGACTGTTCATCCCTCGTGACCTACGCGTCTCACCACGTGATGCTTACGCCTTACCCACGTCTTGCTATCAACTGGTACTTGCCCTGCGTATCCTGGTCCCTTCCTATCGTCATGTCCCAGTACCCTCCGTGGACTCCCTAGCTCCTAGCTTACGCATCCCTCCCACACATATCCCTTATCCCGCGCCTTGGCACCTTCCCATGCCCCTGTCTTAGCTCACGCATCTACTACGCGTCTCCTCATGTTCCCTCGGCCTAGACAGCCACCTCTCATCTGCTGCCTTGGCACTCCTCGTGCCTTCGCTTATCCCTGTGTGCTCTCACGCATCCTCCTATCCGTCGCCTCAGCACTCCTCGTGCCTTCACCTCCTCACGCGTTCCTCTTCGGCCTCGACGGCCATCATATGCTCCTCATGGTATGCCTACTTATCGATGTATCATCTCTCATCTATAGATAGACTTCCTGTGCTCCTCATGGACTCTCACCTAGCCATGACTATATTACATGGTCTGTGCACTCTTAGCACCGGTATATAAGCATAGTACAACTATCTTGTATTCCTCACTTTGACCATTGAACTCGATATCATAACCATCTCCCGTCTGGTCGCCTAGTCCTTGAAGCCCCTAGGGCTTACCTTGAGGCTTCGCCTCTCGCCACCACTCACCTTCAAAAGTCATGAGTTGCCTCTTGTGGTAGTAGAACCCACCAGGACAGTTCCATTGCGTTCCCCCGGTACGCTAGTCCAGACACCTTTGTTCCGCCTCACCTTGGATGGTTCAGTCGTAACAAATGGTCAAAGTATACTTCTACGGAGTACTATCAGGTACATCCAAATCCCCACCTTCATTAACCTTGCCCTCGCTAGTCCTCTGCTCCCCCTTGAAGCTGCAACACGATGAGTAGTACTTAACTCCCTTGTACTCTCGCTGACCTTCACTGATCCCCTTGATCCAACTTGCAGTGGATACCCTTCGCACCCCTGCCCGCCCCCGCTAGATGTCAGTCTCTTCATGAGTATCACCTAGCCGGTCCTCTACCTCTTAGGGTAAGGACACCCCTATGTCACCGTCTCCCCCTCTGCGCCCTCTGGCTGGCAAACCCAACTCCAGCACCCCTTGCAAACCCTCACCCCCACGTCCACCCTCTCTTAGGGAAGACGACCTCAGGACATCATTAAACTCCTCACTCTGGTACTTCGGTACACCCCTTGGGACCTCCTAGTCCACCGCGCTCCTCGCCCGACCCGGACATGTCCCTAAACCATCTACCCCTGACTTGCCAGTATTCACAGCCCAGTTCCACCTCCCTCGACGAAGACCACCACCTGTTTGGGAAAGATAGACCCAGATACGTCTTCAAACTATCTACTCGCTGGTACCCCAAGCCCAGCTCCACCTCACCTGAGGAAGACCCCCACCCATCTAGGGAAGTAGACCTGGAACGTCATTAAACTTGCCGCACCTAGCCTGACCACGAAATGTCAGTAAACTTCTGCGCTAAGCAATGCCCGTCACAACAGCCTCTAGCTTAGCACCCCCTACCTTGCTCCCTCCGTGCCGAACTTTGGAATTCCCATCGTTCCCTCTCTCTCACGGGTCTTACAACCTAGGCTGGCACACAGCTCTAACTAACTGCACCACTCCTTAGACCTCACTGGTCACCACTTGGGTCAATCTTGACCAACCCCTGTCCCACCCTCCTCTGCCTTTGGCCTGTATGGGATGATTCCCTGGGCACACATGCACCTTGTTCCCGCCTTCAGTTTGCATGGGGTAATTCCCTGGACACTGTGTACACTTCCCTGTCCCCTCCGCATCCTCAGCATGATGTATAACTACTTAAAGTACCCCTTGGCCACTGCCTTGAACCCACTTGACACCTCGTCACCAGCCCCACAAATTTTTTTTTCTGTGTCCCACCAGCACCCTCCTCACTCCTCCTCGGTAAACTCCTCCACCCATCTCTGTCGTTTCCCTCCCCTTGTCGTCCCTCGTCTGGAGCCTGCCACAGAAGTGGTTCGGCCGTCCAGGTCCCCTGTCCAGTTCTGGGATCGGGGTCAATCCCCATTTTTTATTGCAAAAGCTGGGAGGTAGTGGTAATGGAGAGCCGGAAGGCGATCCACTGGTTTGGCTCCTCAAGCCAACGTTTCTGAAGACAACACAAGGTTAGCATAAGGCAAGCATAGCTTGCAGCTAACCGAAGCGAGCATTCCGAGTACCACGAGGACCCTTGAGTGGTCTGAGCAATTTGTCTTAGGAAATTTTAATTTTCCTCTAACCCCTGTCCTCGCCCTTGTCACCTTCGGCATGAGGTTAAACTGCATCCCTGGCCTAACTGGCACCACCCTTGTCACCTCCTGCATGAGGTTAAACTGCATCCTTGCTAGTTCTAGCACACTGGTCACCCATCTACACCTTGATCCACGGTCTTCGTCTACCCCTCATTCACCTTGTCCCACCGACATGTGGTAAAACTGTACCCTTGGTCGCTCTTTGTTACGATTTTTCATCTCAATAGGCTTCATCCCTATTCTTTTTCCTAGTCCCTAGTCTCTAGTTCATGGCCCGGTCTACCCCGCACCCACTCTCTCTAGTCCACGGCCCGGTCTACCCCACGCCCGCTCTGTTTCACCCTTATTGTCTCTAGTCCACAGCCCGGTCTACCCCGCACCTGCTCTGTTTCACCCTTATCATCTCTAGTCCACAGCCTGGTCTACCCCGTGCCCGCTCTGTTTCACCCTTATCGTCTCTAGTCCACGGCCCGGTCTACCCCGCGCCCGCTCTGTTTCACCCTTATCGTCTCTAGTTCACGGCCCGGTCTACCCCACGCCTGCTCTATTTCACCCTTATCGTCTCTAGTCCATGGCCCGGTCTACCCTGCGCCCGCTCTGTTTCACCCTTATCGTCTCTAGCCCACAGCCCGGTCTACCCCGCGCCTGCTCTATTTCTCCCTTATCTTGTTCCTGAGCTTATCTCGTCACATGTATCTTTGCTTATCTATCTCAGACGCATAGACCTTAGTCATTATCCAACTTCCCTAACATTCCACGACTTTCCATGGTCTGTGCCCATGTCCCCTTAGTATATAAACCTTAGCATCATACCCTTGTACCTTATTCTTGGTCTCACCATTACTACCATGTAACTTATCACTCCTCCCATGTACTATGGTACATTGTGCCAATACCATGCAACTCCCCTTGATCTAGTGTCTACCATCCTGTCCTTGATCTGAGCGACTCTCAATCGACCACAATATAGCCTAGAAGACCACCTTTGTCCTAGTGCAGGTTCACAGCACAAGAACGTAACAAAAGACCAAGAATAATCCCTTAGCCCTGCCTACTATGGCATTGGGCCCCCACCGCTCTTTCACCCCAGTCCATGCTACCCAGGAACCCCCAGTAAAACCCTTGGAAACCTTAGAAGCCGCAGAAGAGAGCTCTTCATTGAGTTCCTCTTGATTCTTCTCTACCTCACGCTGATCTGCTCCGATCTTCGCGATCTCACCTGCAGCTTACTCTCCTTGACCTCCCCTTCAAGGACCTATCCTCTGCTTTCCACCGCGTTTCCCGGATCTTCCGGAATCACCTCTGAGTTCTCCCCCTCCTGAAACCCCTGTCCTCTACCATCGCCCCTGGAGTCCTAGACATGACTCTAAACTGTCCACCCATCCTTAAACCTCCCCCTTAATGACCTCAGCATGTCACAAAAACTGCCAATTGCCCCCAGCCCCATGTTCCCCCCCACCCTGAGGTTTCAATCCTCTACCACTCAGACTGGAATCATGCCCGGTCACGCCCCACTGTTCCCTAGTCCTGCTGGAAACCTGCCCAGCCCCCCCCCCCCCCCTTAAATCCCCATTCCCGCCCTCAGTCTGTACGGGGTTATTCCCTGGACAATGCACATCCCCACTCCCGCCCTCAGTCTGTATGGGGTTATTCCCTGGACAACGCGTCCCACTTCCCCCGCCCTACGCCCTCAGTATGGCTGTAAACTACTCAAAAGTACCCTTTTCACCCAGAGTCCTTCACCTTCCCCCTTTGTTCTCCAAAAATGGAGAAATTTTTTCCTCGCCTCAACCTTTGCTCTTCCCTCACCCCCTTTTTGCCTCCCCTCTTGGCACCTTGCTTTCCCCTGCCCCTTAGCTTTCCCAGCTTGGTTTCGGCTCGGAAAAAATCGTTTTTACTTGGACCTCCCGGTCATCAGGCTTGGGGGCAAGCCCAGGAAATTTTTTGCTCGGAGGTAGAGAGGTGGTAAGCCTGGCTGTTGGACGGCCATGGCTCTTGAGTACTTACCAGTGAAATGGTGTAAGGCAAGCGTAGCTTGCAGCCATTTCCCTTGACCTTCAGTCGCCGACAATCCCAAGGATGCCTCCCTTGGAGGATTTAGGCAGCGCACGGGCGTTCCCCCGAAGCGCTTTGATTTCACAGAAATCTTTTTTCTTTTCACCTTAGTTTTAACCCATCGTCACCTCCTGCATGAGGATAAACTGCACCCTAATCACTGGTCACCCCGGTCTTAACTCCTTGATCCACGGTCCCTCTACCCATCGTCACCACCGGCATATGGATAAACTGCACCCTTGGGCCAACTTCCCCTCGACACACACCCTCGCCCCAGATTGAAGCCAATCGATACCCCCCTCGGATCTGGTTCACCACCCGATCAACCCCCCTCGCCCTCTCCGCAACTAGACTAAACTACTCCTTGGCTGGCATTTCTACCCAGCACCACTCTCCTCACCCCAGATTGAAGCCAATCAAGTAAGTCCTCCTGTGGCCTAGATAATCCATCGCCCCTCCGGAACCCTGCCCAGTAAAAACCCTAGTACCCCCCTTGGATCTGGGTTCACCACCCGATCAACCCCCTCGCCCTCACAGTTAGATCAGCGACGTCTGAGCTGAGTGATCCTCCACTCTACCTATTGCTGACAACAACCGGCTGTGACCCCACTGGCGGAAACCTGCCCACCACAGTGATCCCCTCCTTCGGTGCCAGCCCGATAACCATGGTCTTACCTGCCTTACCCTAGTTCCACGGTACCCCCCCACATCACCGACTTCCCGCCTGCTCGGAGGTACTTCCCCAGCCCTACTGGTCTAGGCCTGCTCGGAGGTATTATAAGCCCTTACTATTCCCACTGGTCTAGACCTGCTCGGAGGTATTCATTTACTTGTCCTTGCCCTAAAGCTCTAGATATAAAAACCTTCGTTTCTTTCCCCCCTTGCCCATCATGCCCTCCCACCGCATCCATTGTCCCTCCATGCCCACCAACTACCGCCGCTCCCACTTCGCCCCCTCGCCATCCCCTGAACACCATGACCACCCACACCCTAGACATCGTCATCGACACCCCCGGGGACCAATCATTCATTACCATCGGGTCCCCCGCCCCCTAGAACCTTCCGTCATTCATCTCCACTCTTGGGACACCCACGAACGACCCTACCTCAGGACAACCCTTTACCTGGACACTCATCGCCTCCGCGCCCTCTATCACGACCACTATTATTTCCTGCGTTACAGGATCTAATACCCCTGGATAGCATTCAACGGTCTCCTCGTGAGTATCTCGTGCGTATCCCTTAAGAACCTCCTTCGCCCCCGCCACCCCCACCCCACCCGAACGACTCATGTTGAGACCTGGGAGTCTCAATGTAGTAAAGGGGTAATGTTACGATTTTTCATCTCAATAGGCTTCACCCCTATTCTTTTTCCTAGTCCCTAGTCTCTAGTTCACGGCCCGGTCTACCCTGCGCCCACTCTCTCTAGTCCACGGCCCGGTCTACCCCGCACCCGCTCTCTCTAGTCCACGGCCCGGTCTACCCCACGCCTGCTCTCTCTAGTCCACGGCCCAGTCTACCCCACGCCCGCTCTGTTTCACCCTTATCGTCTCTAGTCCACGGCCCGGTCTACCCCGCGCCTGCTCTGTTTCACCCTTATTGTCTCTAGTCCACAGCCCGGTCTACCCTGCGCCCGCTCTGTTTCACCCTTATCGTCTCTAGTCCACGGCCCGGTCTACCCCGCACCCGCTCTGTTTCACCCTTATCGTCTCTAGTTCACGGCCTGGTCTACCCTGCACCTGCTCTATTTCACCCTTATCATCTCTAGTCCACGGCCCAGTCTACCCTGCGCCCGCTCTGTTTCACCCTTATCATCTCTAGCCCATGGCCCGGTCTACCCCGCGCCCGCTCTATTTCTCCCTTATCTTGTTCCTGAGCTTATCTCGTCACATGTATCTTTGCTTATCTATCTCAGACGCATAGACCTTAGTCATTATCCAACTTCCCTAACATTCCACGACTTTCCATGGTCCATGCCCATGTCCCCTTAGTATATAAACCTTAGCATCATACCCTTGTACCTTATTCTTGGTCTCACCGTTACTACCATGTAACTTATCACTCCTTCCATGTACTATGGTACATTGTGCCAATACCATGCAACTCCCCTTGATCTAGTGTCTACCATCCTGTCCTCGATCTGATCGACTCTCAATCGACCACGATATAGCCTAGAAGACCACCTTTGTCCTAGTGCAGGTTCATGGCACAAGAACGTAACACTCTTCCCTAGTGACATCCACACCTTGTTCCCTTTGGCAAGAGGCTAAACTGCACCCTTGGTCGCCCTCACCCAGCGACATCCCCACCTTGTCTCTCCAGCATGAGAATAAAAGGCCTTTCCGCACCAGTAAAGCACTGGTCTATCAAAGCTTCGAACAACTGGTCAACACCATCCTCGGCCTCCCCTGATCCATGGCTTGCTCCCCCATTCGCGCCTGGCCCACCATAGCCCATCTAAATCTTCCTTGGAAGTACACTGATTGTGTATAAAAGATCCACTGGTATAACCTCGGCTCAACCCCTGATCTATGGTACTCACCCACTTCGTGCCTTCGGCAGTTAACCCCTGCCAGGAGGTACTTGCTCTCTCACGCCTTCAGCAGCTCACCCCTGCTGGGAGGTACTTGTCCTCTCGTGCCTTCGGCAGCTCACCCCTGCTGGGAGGTACTTGTCCCCTCATGCCTTTGGCAGCTGACCCCTGCTGGGAGGTACCCGCTCTCCGACCTTCAGCAGCTGACCCCTGCCAGGAGGTACTCCCTCGTGCTCTCCGACCTTCAGCAGCCAACCCCTGCCAGGAGGTACTCGTTCACCCCACTCGACCTTCGGCAGTTAACCCCTGCCAGGAGGTACTCGCTCGCCCACTCACCCACCTGCTGCAGCTTACCCCTGCCAGGAAGTAAACCCCTGTCACCACCTGCATGTGGTTAAACTGTACACTCGGTCAATCACCCTTCGACACCTTGCCATCGCTAGCACCCCTTGGTCCCCTCCGCAATGAGAATAAACTACCCTGTGACATCGACTCTGTCCTCGCATGGTTCTTAGCCCATCCTTGTCCTCTCTGCAATAAGATTAAACTACCTTGGTCCTCCACCGGACACCCCTAGTCCTCGGCCCATTCATTCAGTTCTTATCCCCGAGCCTAGCTGTCGGTACTCCCTTAGCCCGACAACCCCAGGATAGTTCCCTTGCGTTCCCCTGGGATCACCCATTGCCTTGCGTTGGCTACAACCCAATTTCCCCTGCTCCGGAACCAACCCGGAACCCCTTGCACTGGATACAACCCAGTACACTCAGTCCTCTGCAGACACCACCCCTCGCCCACCCTTCAGGGTCGTCTTAACCTTCTACGGAAATACACTAGCAGTGTATAAACAGCTCTTGGTCTCCTCTCAGTCACCTCCAGTACAGTGCTGGATTATCAAAGCTCCCAGTCCCACGGCACCTCCTCGCCCAGTCTAGCCCTGGTCTAACAAAGACCCACCTGGTTTCCCCCGTCCTCGCCTTGGTTCCACGGTCTTCACCCCTATCCAGGGGGTAGTCACTCTGTCTCCTTGCCTTGCCGGTAACCAATCCGATGAACCTCCGATACCCGAGAATGTCTGCCCTAGAGTTCTCTTGACTCATTTATAAACCCACCCTCATCTCGTCCACCTCAGAGATCCCCTTTGACCTCTACCACCATGCCCGCCGCTCAAAGTCAAAGACCTGCCATTGCTCCCCACGAACCCACCATTGTACGTCTCCACTCCTGGGACACCAACATATGACTGTACCTCCATACCTGTGCATACCTGGACTACCTCGTGCTCCTCCGTGACCACCATGACTATCTGCATCTGTGACGTCCCCTCTGAAGTTTAGGCTTACTGGAGTTTCGCCCCTTAACAGGGAGCTTATGTTACAACTCGCGAACACCCCTAGCCTTTTTCCTTCGTCACGTGTCCTCATCTCTCGTCCACGTGCCTCCAACCACCATCCCCGCACCCTCATCGACCCTACAGGAGAGTACCCTCTCTTCTTAGCCACTGTAGGAGTCTCCTCGTCATCCTTCATCCTAGCCCTCAGCTACCTCTGAGCCCTCCTGTCGCTGCTAGCCCCTCAGCTATCAGTCACCCTTAGCTAACCCCTAGACCCAGCTACCTCCGGCACCACGTCATTGTCGCATCTACGCGACCTCATTAGACACCCGTGTCTATCACGTGACCTCCATGGCCCTTGTGACTTCCACGTGACCTCCAGTCTCCCTTACCTTGGAGATACCCTCGTCCTACCCCTAGTCCTCAGCTACCTCCGAGTCCCCTCTAGCATCCGCTCTAGGACCCCCCACATGATCCCCACATGACCATTCATCCCTCGTGACCTACATGTCTCACCACGTGATGCTTATGCCTTACCCGCATCTCGCTATCGACTGGTACTTGCCCTGCGTATCCTGGTCCCTTCCTATCGTCATGTCCTGGTACCCTTCGCGGACTCCCTAGCTCCTAGCTTACGCATCCCTCCCACACATATCCCTTATCCCACGCCTTGGCACCTTTCCGTGCCCCTGTCTTAGCTCACACGTCTACTATGCGTCTCCTCGTGTTCCCTCGGCCTAGACAGCCACCTCTCATCTGCTGCCTTGGCACTCCTTGTGCTTTCGCTTATCCCTGCATGCTCTCATACATCCTCCTATCCATCGCCTCAGTACTCCTCGTGCCTTCGCCTCCTCACGCATCCCTCTTCGGCCTTGACAGCCATCATATGCTCCTCATGGTATGCCTACTTATCGACGTATCATCTCTCATCTATAGATAGACTTCCTGTGCTCCTCATGGACTCTCACCTAGCCATGACTATATTACATGGTCTGTGCACTCTTAGCACCAGTATATAAGCATAGTACAACTATCTTGTATTCCTCACTTTGACCATTGAACTCGATATCATAACCATCTCCTGTCTGGTCACCTAGTCCTTGAAGCCCCTAGGGCTTACCTTGAGGCTTCGCCTCTCGCCACCACTCGCCTTCGAAAGCCATGAGTCACCTCTCATGGTAGTAGAACCCGCTGGGACAGTTCCGTCACGTTCCCCCAGTACACTAGTCCAGACACCTTTGTTCTGCCTCACCTTGGATGGTTCAGTCATAACAGAACCCTCAAGTTTGGAGGAGGATCTCTGATGATGTGGGGCTACATGACTTGGGAGGGAGTTGGATTTGCTTCCAAGATTGATGGTAGGATGGATGGGGACCTTTACCTTCATATTTTGAAGGATGAGCTCAAGCAAACACTGGAGTATTATGGTTTCAATCCCCCTGACA
>JBBPLO010001032.1:0-12761 GCA_038089835.1 Retiboletus flavoniger | reverse complement strand
GCATAGATAGATTGGGGGTGCAGTTGTTGTGGAAAGAAAACAGGGTGGTGGTGGTTCCAGCGCAAAGTGCCTGGATTCTCATTTTCTGAGCATGGAAGGCTTTAGCTTTTGTTACCCAGTCTACAATGGTGGTAGGGACAGTTTCCATGGACAAGATCATGGTAGTGATTTGTTGGTCCAGTCCTAGAGCAAAGTGGTCAATAAGGGTGGTCTCATCCATGATGTCGGACTTCCCAGTGAGATTCTGGAAGTCGGTGATGTACTGTTGGAACCCATCATTGGAGCAGGTGATTTTCTGACACAATTTGGCCAACTCGAGGTGGGTGGTGGCTTTTATGTCATAGGGGAAGAAGGTGGTCTCAAAATCCTTGATGAAGTCACCAAAGGTTTTCCCTGTGACGATATTGAGATCAGCCATTTTGTCATACCACACTTCGGCAAAGGATGCTCCTCAACCAGTGGACATCTTGTTGAGAGTGGTCATGATCTTTTTGGGGTCTCCAGGGTAAAGGTTTTGGTTGATCTGGAAGTAGGCATTCATGGCCTTCATCCATCATGAGGCATTGGCAGAGGATCTGGAGAAATCTGTGGGGAGGGTGGCCTTAAGTTCAGAAGGCATGGTGGGTGAGGGAGAGCAAGAGATGTTGATTGGGCTGGGTTGATGAGGGGGGGGCTAGGTTGACGAGGGGGTGGGCTAGGTTAATGAGGGGGTGGGCTAGATTGATGAGGGGGTGGGCTGGGCTGGAAGGGGTTACTTGGTCTTTGGCTCTTGGGTGAGGGTGCGAAGGATGGGTCAAGGAGTGGGGTTCTACTGGACCTGGCGATTCATCTTGAAGGTAGATGATATTGAGAGAGATTAGGGAGTTCAGAGTCACTATCTCCTGGAGCTTTGAACAATGTAGTAAGAGGGTGGTGGGTCCTTCACCTGGAGAGGTGGGACCAAGGAAAATTCTCGATCTTTTGTTATGTGTAGTGTACATGGAATGACTAGGGCTTGAGGGCGATTGACTATCAGGCAATACTCACGAAGAGACCGATGTCTGACAGGGATTGAGAAGAACCAAGGGATCTCTGAGGGATGCTGAGGCTAGAGATAGGTTCTTAGAGTTGCTAAGAACTTCTGAGCATAGAGGGACTTGGGAGGGACTCAGGATAGTATGCTAATATTGCATAGATCAAGAATGGGGAAATACATGTAAATGACAACTGCTAATTATAGTGAAAGAGAGAGAGAGACTCCTGTGCACAGACCATGATATGAATCAAATGAGGAATAGGAAGATGACTAAGTATAAGAGAACTTAGTTAGGAGGATAGTCCAAGAAGGAAGGTACTGTCAAGAGAGTCATCTAGAAGAGGTAGGTAAGGAACATCAGGAAAGATCCGCCAACGAAGAGACAAGCTGTATTAGCTCAAGGGACGTGCCATCCATAGTAAGAGACTATGGAAGAAAACCATATAACAAGGAGAATGCAATGAAATGGAGTGAGAACTGTAACAATTCACTCACAAAGTTTACTCTAGATTTGGCCTACCAGACAAAATCATCTCAGACCACAGCCCACAATTCACCTTGGCCTTCTCCAAAGAACTCAGCCAAATTCTCAACTACAAGCTTGCCCTCTCCACTACCTTTCACCCACAAACTGACAGTGAAACAGAACAAGTCAACCAAGAAATTGAAAGGTATCTCCACATCTTCTGCAGAGATTCCCCTGCCTCATGGACAGATCGCATTCCCCAAGCAGAGTTCACTCACAATCACCAACCTCACTCCATTACCAACCAATCTCCATTCTTCCTCCTCATGGGTTATGAACCTAACCCTTTACCCACAGTGATCCCTTCGTCCACTGTACCTGCTGTCAAACAACAGCTTCAAGAGCTCTCCTCCACCCACAATGAAGAACTAGCTTCCCATGAACTTGCTCATCAGACCATGGCAGCAAGGTTCCGTCACCCTTTCAAACCATTCCAGAAAGATGACCAGGTTTGGCTCAAAGCTCATAACCTCCACCAAGAACTCACTAACCCAAAGTTCTCTTCCAAATAGGAAGGACCCTTTCTTATCACTGATGTTCTCTCCACAGTCACTTATTGGCTACAACTGCTGAAGACATGGAAGATCCACCTGGTCTTCCATGCTTCCTGTTACAATTTTCTTTCCCTATCATTGTTTCCTTCTACTTGTACATTTCACTTCTCTAGTCTCTTACTGAGGACATTGTATCTCTCGGGCACAAGAGGTGTACCTCTTCATTGGGGGACCATCTACCCTATCCTTAGCCTGCTTTCCCTAAAACCTAGTCACTCCACTTCCTCTCGGACTTTCACCTCCTAACTAAGTTCTCTCATACTTAGTCGTATCTCCTACATCCACTTAGTCATACTTGGTCCATGCACAGGAAGTCTCCCTAGTATTTAGTTCTTCGCCACTCCTGTATCTTGGTTCCTCATTCTTGAACTGCACAATATTAGCATACATTCTAGAGTCATCCCTCTGTCCTCGCTCCTTAGTAACCTTAGTGATTCTAAGGTTAGTCCCTAGCTTCCTAGATCTCTTCAGAAGTTGGTCTCTTTGTGAGCATCGCTTGTAGACGATCCTAGCCGCCCTCGAGTCCTCTCTGCTGTGCTATGCATAACAAAAGTTCAAGAATTCTTATCAGTCCCACCTTCTCAGGTGAAGGACCCACCCCAATTCTACCACGTTCTACCGAGTACCCGAGGAAGAAGACTCCGATCTTTCTGACCTCACCAAATAGTGAATCTCTCGACAACTTGCTGGATCTAGCAGAACTCCATTAGATCCATCCCTTGTAGGAAGAACCCCCCCTTGCCCTTCTCCTACACCGTCCAGTCACCTAAGCCAACCAAGCCCACTCCCATGTCAACCGAGCCCACCCCCACGTCAACCTAGCCCACCCCCATCTTGAAACCCTAGCCCCATAAACTGGTCCAGATCACCCTCATCCAGCATGCCTTCCGAACTCAAGGCCACCCTCCCCTCTGACTTCTCTGGGTCCTCCGCAGACGCATCACGATGGATGAAGGCCATGAATGCCTATTTCCTGATCAATCAATACTTCTACCCTGGTGACCCTGAACGGATCATGACTACGCTCAATAGGATGCCCAGCGGTTGAGGAGCATCCTTCGCCGAAACGTGGTATGACAAGATGGCCGACCCAAACATCACCACCGGGAAGACCTTCACTGACTTCACTAAGGACTTTGAAACCACCTTCTTTCCTTATGATGTGAAAGCCACAGCCCACCTGGAGTTAGCCAAACTACGCCAGAAAATCACCCACTCCCACGACGGATTCCAACAATACATCACCGACTTCCAGAATCTTGCAGGGAAGTCTGACATCACTGATGAAGCCACCCTCATCGACCACTTCGCCCTTGGACTCGACCAACAAATCACCACCATGATCTTGTCCATGGGAACCGTCCCCACCACCATCGCAGACTGGGTAACAAAGGCTAAAACCTTCCATGCTCAGAAAATGAGAATCCAAGCCCTTCGCACTGGAACCACCTCCACTCCCTTCTCGTTCAACAGTCATCACACCCCAAACAAGGACTCCAATGCCATGGAGGTAGACGCAACCACTACCTTGACTAAACTCACCCCCACCGAACGAGCAAAATGTATCAAGGAAGGATGATGCTTCCATTGCCGAACCATCGGGCACGATGCCCACAACTGTAAGAAAACCACCAGTCGCTCCCAGAATGTATGAACCACCACTCTTGCCACCCCCCTCCCATCGCCCTTACTCCCAGCCCCCACCTTGTCATCCCCCCTCCAACTATATGTGAATTCCCTCCGCACTTCAGGAAAGGACGAGACAGAAATCCTCTCTGTTCTAAAGATGTGTTATGATGAAGACAGGGAAGAGGTAAACACCGTCCAGTTCACCAATGTACAAAAGGCGAAGGATTTTTAAAAAGGGAAGCTGTCTCGACGTCTTCTTCCCTAGACTCTCTCCATGTACTTGTAGCATCTCAAAAGAATAGAACTCTTCGATTGGATGTCAAAGTACTAAGCATCGAAACCTCTGCCCTCATTGACTCCAGAGCAACTGGAAACTTCATCGACCCTCGTCTCCTACCCCAGGGAAACTTCCATCTTAAGAAACTCCCTCACCTGATCCTGACCTATAACATTGATGGAACCCTGAACTCCTCCGGGAGTATCCGCTGGACCACAACCACCTGCATCTCCCATGGCTCCTTCTCCTCAACTGAACCCCTTTTTGTTCTTCGGCAGAAGACTCCTCAGATCATCCTAGGCATGCCTTGGCTAACCAAATGGAACCCCAACATAGATTGGAGGGATCATACTCTCTCAATCCCAATATCTCCCCAAAGGGTTGAGAGGACTCTCCGTGAGTGCCCTCCCCTGAAGGAGACAGAAGAAGAAGAGATTTACAAACTAACCATCTCCACTGAGATCACCCAAAGAACTACACCCTCCCTAACCACCATCCCTGAATTCTGCAAGGATTTCGCTGACGTCTTTGCCGAATCATCTCACAATGCCCTCCCCATCCATCGTTTGTTTGACCACACCATCGATCTCAAGGACTCCTTTGTCCCAAAGATCGCTAAAGTGTACCCACTGAACCCCAAAGAGAAAGAATCCCTTAGAGAATTCATCGAGGAACATCTCAAAACCAGTCACATTATCCCATTGAAATCCCCACAAGCCTCCCCTTTCTTCTTCGTCCCCAAAAAAGATGGGACCCTTCGCCCATGCCAGGACTATCGCTACCTAAACTCCCATATCATCCGGAATGCCTACCCTTTACCTCTCATTTCTGATCTCTTGGAGGATATAAAAGATGCTGACCACTTCACCAAAATGGATATTCGATGGGGATACAACAACATACGAATTTGCGAATCTGATCAATGGAAAGCAGCCTTCATCACCCCTCTTGGACTCTTCGAACTCACGGTCATGTTTTTTGAATTCTCCAATGCCCCCTCCACATTCCAATCCTTTATGAACCATATCTTCGCTGATATAATCACAAAGCGTTGGCTAAAAATCTACATGGATGACCTGGGGATCTGTACCAAGGGCCCCCTTTCCCTTCACCATGAGCACACCCAATGAGTCCTTCTCCGACTCCGCGAGCACAACCTCTCTATCAAACTATCCAAATGCTCCTTTGATTCCCAAACGATGGAGTACCTCGGCCTCATCGTCGGGAAAGGAGAAGTGCAGATGGACCCCCACAAACTCACCGCCCTCAGAGACTGGAAACCCCCCACCACCGTCACCAGCATCAGATCATTCATCGGGTTCGCCAACTTTTACAGGAAATTCATTCCCAATTTCTCCAACATCGTGGCTCCCCTGGTCTTCCTCACCAAGAAAAATGAGACTTGGAATTGGACCCCCCTCCAGCAAAAGGCATTCCAATCTCTCATCTCTGCCCTTTGCTCCGCCCCTGTCCTTGCACTTCCTGACCCCTCTAAATCATTTTCCATTATGACCAATGCCTCCTTGTCCGCCACCGGGGCAGTCCTCATGCAACCAGACCCCAACGGTGATCTCCGCCCCCTGGCTTACTTTTCCAAAACCCTAGCCTCCGCCGAGTGCAACTATGACATCTACAATCAGGAACTTCTCGCGGTCATCCTTGCCCTCTTTGAATGGCACCACCATCTACAAGGCGCCAACCACCCCACCACTATTATCACCAACCACAAGAACCTCTCCTACCTACATGATCCACATAAACTCTCCCGACGACAAGCCTGATGGGCCCTCTTCCTTCAGGACTTTGACATCATCTGGAAGGTAACTCCAGGTACCAAGATGGGACCTGCAGACGCCCTCTTCTGATGAGACCACATAGACACCTCCCTCAACAATATCAACTCCCCCATCATACCTGAACCCCTTGTGATCAACGCACTCGACCTCACACTCACCAACCTCATCAAATCATCCACACCTTCCAACCCACTAGTCGTCCGCGCTTTAGAGGCAATCTCCTCAACTTCCCCCCTATTCCCCTGATCACTTGCCTCTGACTGGATCTTTGAAAATGGCCACCTATTCTTTCACCAATGAATGTATGTCCCACCTGCGGCTAGAACCCCTTTGCTCCATACCATCCACTCTTCCCCGCTCACTGGCCACATGGGCATCTTCCACACCAAAGCCATCCTGGAATGAGACTTCTGGTGACCGGGTCTTGCCACCTCGTTAAACACTTCATCAGGGGATGCCCTACCTGCCAGCAAAGCAAGGTCAACACACACCCCTCACACCCCCCCCTCCTACCCATTGCCTTGATCTCCCACCTACCCTTTCGCCAACTCTCTGTCGACCTCATCACCAACCTCCCTCTGTCTGAGTCCTTTGACTCTATCATGGTCATGGTTGACCATGGCCTTACTAAGGGGGTAATACTCCTCCCCTGCTCTAAAACCATTGATGCTGCAGGGGTAGCTCTCCTTTTTTTCCACAATGTCTTTAAACAATTCGGCCTTTATGACTCAATCATCTCTGATCAAGGCCCCCAGTTCACCTCTGCCTTCGCTCTGGAACTCGCGCGCCTACTCAAGTACGACGTTTGCTTATCCTCTCCATACCACCCCCAGACAGACAGACAAACTGAACGTACCAACCAGGAACTTGAGGTCTATCTATGTATCTTTTGGGCCAACAACCCCCACTCCTGGTCAAACGCCCTATCATCTGCAGAATTTCATCATAACTCTGCCCCCCACTCTTCCACCAAGAAATCCCCATTCTTCTTACTCTATGGCTATGAACCTAGAACCTTCCCCCCACTCAGGAAAACCTTCATCCCTGCCTTAGAGGATCGCCTAACGACACTGGACGAAAATAGAAAGGAAGCTCTTGCCACACATGAATCCACCTGAAAAATCGTCTCCTCCCGATCTTTCCACAGCTTCTCTCCATGGAAAGTCGGAGATCAGATCTGGCTAGAAGCAACCAATCTCCGCCTCAAACTCCCAACATGGAAATTAGCTCCCAAATGTTACGGCCCATTTGAAATCACCCAGGTTCTATTGCCAGTCTCTTACAAACTCCACTTACCACCCTCTTGGTGTATCCACAACACCTTCCATGCAGCCCTGCTATCTCCCTACTAAACCACACAAGCCTTCAGCCCCCCCTTCCTAAAACCTCTGCCGGACATTATTAACCAGGAAGAGGAATACAAGATTGAGGTAATCCACAGTCACAAAGGCCTGCAGTCAAGAAGACGGTTCCTGACCTTGTGGAAAGGTTACCCATGGTCCAAGGACACTTGGGAACCTGAATCAAACCTTCTTCATGCCGCTGACATCCTCAGAGCCTATAAACACCTCCACTCCCTCTAAGAAATCTAGGTAAATGTTTACTAGAAGTTGGTCTCTTCGTAAGTATCGCCTAGCTTAACACTCTACCTACCCTTCAACCCACTTCCCCACCAGTCATGTCCCAAACCATCTCACGAAATCCTTCTCCCCTCTCATCCTCTTCGTTGTTGTCCTCGCGATCGATCCTCCGATCCCAATGAGCCTTCCCCTTATATCTACCTGAGCGAGAAAGACTCTCCCTGTTCTCCACCATACTAGAAACCCCTGCCCTCTCTATGGCCCTTGAAGCACACCCCAGCTTCCCCACCAATGAAGTAACCCATTCCCTCATCTGCACCTACCACACCATAGCCTTGGCCCAACGCCTCTCCGAGACATTAACTCCGTCCAACCCCACCTTACACTTCACTATGAATGAAGTCTCTTGTCACTGCCTTACCGCCCTATCTTTCCATGGATTCTCTACCTACGTAGAAGAAATCCCCCACACCCTTATCTTTCCCACAGTCCATTGAATTTTATCTTCTCTCTCCCATGCCCAACGTGACCTATACGTACAACAAGTAGAAAATTTTCTTCTCTCCCAACCTCACCCCCTTCCTCTCCCCATTTCCCCCCCTCACTCCAGACCTCTCGCCAAATGACTCACCAACTTCCCCTACCCTTCTACTCCTACTCGAGAGCCCAGCCTGGACTTCTCCACCTCGATTCCCATCTCCATCCCCGAGGAACTCCCCCTTGTGGAATACCACACTCCCATCCCTGTCACTATCGAAGATGAACCATCTATACCCCCCACCATCCCAGTTTGCCAAGAATCATGTGAGATTCGCCTTCCCAATGGGAACACCATTCTCTCCTTCCTGGTTCGGATTATCCCATGGCCAGATATCATCAGTCCCACCCCAGCCACTCCATCCTCCATCTGTTTTCAATGTAACCTATGAGGTCACCATCTTCAGGACTGCCCCCATCACTGCTGTGGACATTGCCACCTTTACGCCCCTGGTCATCTCACGGTTCAGTGTACACTTTTCCAGTGTAGCCACTGTAACAACTGGAGCCACACGGAACGCTTTTGCCCCCACAGGAATTGTGGAATTTGCCACGAACCTGGGCATGTCATCGCTAACTGTCCATTCGAGGTGCTATCCCCCTCTCAACAGGGTTCCATCTTTGGAGTTGGTTTCCCCACCTGAAGAGTCTTTTCATAGGAACAGCTGGTTGCTTGAGCCTGGAGCTTGATTATACGAAGGGGGTAATGTTACAATTTTCTTTCCCTATCATCATTTCCTTCTACTTGTACATTTCACTTTTCTAGTCTCTTACCGAGAACATTGTATCTCTCAGGCACAAGAGGTGTACCTCTTCATTGGGGGACCATCTACCCTATCCTTAGCCTGCTTTCCCTAAAACCTAGTCGCTCCACTTCCTCTCGGACTTTCACCTCCTAACTAAGTTCTCTCGTACTTAGTTGTATCTCCTACATCCACTTAGTCATACTCGGTCTGTGCGCAGGAAGTCTCCCTAGTATTTAGTTCTTCGCCACTCCTGTATCTTGGTTCCTCATTCTTGAACTGCGCAATATTAGTGTACATTCTAGAGTCATCCCTCTGTCCTCGCTCCTCAGTAACCTTAGTGATTCTAAGGTTAGTCCCTAGCTCCCTAGATCTCTTCAGAAGTCAGTCTCTTTGTGAGCATCACCTGTAGATGATCCTAGCTGCCCTCGAGTCCTCTCTGCTGCGCTATGCATAACACTTTCCTCTTATCGCCCTATTGGCAGAACACCATCTATGGACCTCATTTCAAAAAGAACCTGCCAGATCTCATCAGCAGACAAGCAGAGTATGAGATAGAAAGGATCATATGTTACAAGGGCCCTTCAGATAACCTCTGTTATCTGGTCAGGTGAAAAGGATATTCTGCCAACAACGACTCATGGCTTCCTGAAAAGGAATTCAAACATGTACAGACCACCCTTGCTACATATAAGAAGGCAAACCCCCATGCCTTCCCTACTTAGATCTCTCTCTTTTCCCCACTTCATAGTACTATACAAACTCCAAAGAAAAACACAAAAACTGTCATGTCTCAACAAAACAACAACACTGTCTCCTCTGCTTCCCTGTCTATCTCTACTATATCCTCGATACATTCCTCTCCTCCTATCTCTTCTCCTCTTGCTGACAGCATCATGTCCACTGAGGATTTACCTATAGACTTTCCTATGATAGCTTCACACACCTCTATGGTCTATGACCCCCTCTTGTCATCCTCCCATGCTTCTTTCCCCAGATGGGGAAACCCTGCTTTGCCTTTGGCCCCTCAATGGGGAAACCTCACACTGTCCCCCAAGCTTCCTCCAGTCTCTCTTACCATCATCACCCCCACCCCTATCCTTAGCATGGACATTCCTCTTTATGCACACTACCTATGTGAGGACTACTCCAACAGGGAAGACATGTGGGAGCTCGTCTCCGTTCTTACTGACTCCCACATCTTGATACCCCTACAATCATTCATCGCTGACAGCTCCCCCATTGAACTCATTTCTAAAGCATATCTCCAAATGGCTCACCTTGGCCTACTCCCCTCTAATCCCTCTCATGCCAAAATTGCCTGCTATGGCACTGTTGTCTCCTTGGTCTTCTGTGACCTATGCACAATCATTCTCCACCTAGGGTACCAACTTGGAGCTCTAGAGTTCTTAAAAGACCTTGACAGATACCAGAAAGAGTTCGAGGCCCACTGTGCTGCCAGAGCCGCCAAAGCTCAACAAACCCCATCTGCCTCTGCTTCCCCTCTAAACCAGGAAGAACTGAACTTCCTAACCTGAGTGGAGGCCCACTGGACTGGTAACGATGGCTTTATGCCCCTCAGTTCTAGTCACCCCCACTACCACCAGGCATGCTTTCAATGCCACCACCTTGGCCACTTTTGGGCTGACTGCCACATTTACCAATGCCCACTCTGTTTACAGTTCACCCCTGGTCATCCCCAGCATTCCTGTCCCCTCAAATGACCTCCCGCTCCCCCATACTTCTCGTCATTCTCTGGATCCTCCTGAGGATCCTGTTTTCCAGTCCACCACTGGAACTGCTGGTTGCAACCTACTCTGCCTTGCCCAGTTCTGCCTCTGTGCTGCTGCCACAACCACTATCCCTGCCACAAACACTCCCCCACCAAGGCCCACAACTATGGTGACAATGATGTCAATGACATCTTTGATAACCAGGCTTATGCTAACATGACCAGGTCTCCCGGAGCAGAGTACATCAATCTTTAGAGATGATGGGTTGTCAGGAACTCCCTGCCTAGTATGGGAGTAATGTTACCATTGTAGATGTGCCTGTTCTCTTTTTCTTTCTTTTTCTTTAGCTAAGTCTCCTTTCATCCTCATCTTCTCTCAGACTCCAGGAATGCCATTGCTGCCCCATGTTCTGCCTCCATAGTTCCTTCCACCCTTCGCTGATGACTGGCCTTCTTCAGGACCATTGTATTATTAGATCTGACTCATCATGACTCAGACCCTTATCAGCTGACTCACTCCTTATCTCTGACACTGACATGTCCCCTTATGTAACCCCTGTTGGTAGCTGTATTTAAACCTCTATGTTACCATATATATTCTCTAAGCTTAGTCTTCTCAAATATTATGAGTTGCTTTGCCTCCTCCTCGCTTTTTTCGTCATTGTCTGTTATCGACACACTTAAGCTAAGGGACTTCCCCTTGAGTCTACCTTGAACCTTCATCCTGAGTCAAGGAATCCTCTTGGACTCTCTTTGACTCTGCAGGTATTCCCCAACAAGTAACCTTTATCTCCAGGCATAGGCATTGGACCTTTGCCTTATTGTACTCCAAAGTCCTCTGTCAGTGTGCACCCCCTTGTCCCACCTCATTTGTCCTTTGTTGAGGCAGCTACTCACTCAAGACCCTGTTGGTCCTAGCCTGGTGTAACATTGAGGGCTTTTCTGTCAAAGGATGAAGAATCTTTCCATTGTTGAGAAGGTTCCATGGGAGATGAGGGTGGTGATGGTTCAAGAAATGGTTCCTGAGGCATTCTTGGTACCATCTATGTTGAAGGTGGTGATAGGGGAACATAGTTGTGTTAGTCAAAAGTTTCCTTGTCAAAGGAGGCAGGGATCAATGAAATTTCCAGTGGCTCCTGAGTCAATGAGAGCAGTGGTTTTGATGTTTTGTACTTGTACTTCAAGATGCAAGGTTCTATTTTCTTTGGAAGCTACAAGTATATGGGTAGTGATGGGAAAAGACAATGTCAAAGCAACTTCCCTTCCTAAAAATCCTTTGCCTTTTGAATGTTGGCAAACTGGATAGCATTTACTTCCTCTCCTCCCCTGTCTTTGTTGTAGCACATTTTGAGGACAGAGAGGATTTCGTTCTTGTCTTTTCCTGAGATGTGAAGAGAATTTACATATTGTTGGAGGAGAGATGGCTGGGTGGGGGTTGGGAGTGGCATGGGTGGGGAGGGGGTGATGGTGGCGATGGTAGTGGCTCTAACGTTCTGGGGGAAGCTGGAGGTTTTCCTACAATTGTGGGCATTATGCCTGATGGTTCAACAGTGGAAGCACTGACCTTCCTTGATGCATTTAACTCATTCAGTGGGGGTGAGTTTTGTCAACACGATGGATGTGTTGATGTCCATGGCATTGGGGTCCCTTGGAGTGTGATTATTGAAGGAGAAGGAGAAGGGGGTGGTTCCAGCATGGAGTACTTGGATCCTCATCTTTTGAGTGTGGAAGGTCTTGGCCTTGATCACCCAATTTGCGATGGTGGTGGGGATGGTTCCCATAGACAGGATCATGGTAGTGAGCTGTCGATCGAGGCCTAGGGCAAAGTGATCGATGAGAGTGGTTTCATCAGTGATGTCAGATTTTCCAGCAAGATTCTGGAAATCAGTGATGTATTGCTGGAAGCCATCACTAGAGCAAGAGATTTTCTGGCATAGTTTGGTGAGTTCGAGACAGGTGGTAGCTTTTACATCATAGGGGAAGAAGGTGGTTTCAAAATCTTTGATGAAGTCTTTGAAAGACTTTCCAGTGATAATAGTGTGGTCAGCCATCTTGTCATATCAAGCTTCAGCAAAAGAAGCCTCTTGGCTGGTAGGCATCTTGTTAAGAGTAGTCATGATCTTCTCAGGGTCTCCAGGGTAGAGGTTCTGGTTGATTTGGAAGTAGGTGTTCATGGCCTTCATCCATCGGGAGGTGTCAGCAGGGATTCCAGTGAAGTCAGTGGGAAGGGCAGCTTTGAGTTCTGAGGGCATGATGGATGAAGATGAGCAGGAGATATCAATCAGGCTGGGGAGCGATGAAGGAGATGGGCTAGGTTGACAAGGGGGTGGGCTAGGTTGATGAGGGGGTGGGCTAGGTTGATGAGGGGGTGG
>JBBPLO010001031.1:0-12765 GCA_038089835.1 Retiboletus flavoniger | reverse complement strand
AAATCCCATTCGAGGATGGTTTTGGTGCAGAATACTCCCATGTGACCGGACAGGGGGGAGGAGTGGATGGTGTGTAGGAGGGAACTACGTGCGAAGGGTGGAATGTACATGCGGTTGCGGAAGAAAAGATGACCATTTTCGAAGGTCCAGTCATGAGTGAAGGAGCGAGGGAGGAATGGTTTGTTGGATGATATGGCCAAGAGGGCTCGAGTGACGAGTACAGATTCCCAGATCGTCCATGTA
This sequence comes from Retiboletus flavoniger, assembly GCA_038089835.1. Classification (NCBI taxonomy): domain Eukaryota; kingdom Fungi; phylum Basidiomycota; class Agaricomycetes; order Boletales; family Boletaceae; genus Retiboletus; species Retiboletus flavoniger. The sequence continues at coordinate 12,522 of JBBPLO010001031.1, read as the reverse complement.
GATTTTGAGCCACCATTCGGTGATCATGTCTGTGAAGATGTGATTCATGAACGACTGGAAGGTGGAGGGGGCTTGGAGAATCTGAAGAACATGACCCTGGGTTCAAAGAGGCTGAGGGGAGTGATGAATGCGGTCTTCCATTGGTCGGATTCCTGAATGCGAATGTTATTATACCCCCATCGAATATCTATCTTAGTGAAGAGGTTGGTGTCTTTCATATCATCGACGATGTCAGCGATAAGGGGTAGGGGGTAGGTGTTGCGGATAGTGTGAGAGTTGAGGTAGTGGTAGTCTTGACAGGGTCGAAGGGATCCATCTTTCTTGAGGACAAAGAAAAATGGAGATGCTTGGGGGGATTTCGAGGGAACGATGCGCCTGGTTCGCAGGTGCTCTTCAATGAAGCTGGTGAGGGTTTCTCGTTCTTTTGGATTGAGGGAGTATACTTTGGCAATTTTGGGGACAAAGGAGTCTTTGAGATCAATGGTATGATCGAAGGGACGATGTTGGGGTAGAGTGTTGTGAGAGCTTTCAGCAAATACATTGGCAAAGTTGGCGCAAAATTCTGGGATAGAGGTGTTTGGACGAGTTGATTGTTGGGCAATCTCGGTGGAGATGGTAAGTTTGTATACCTCAGTTTCCAAATTCCCTTCGTGGGGAGGGCACTCACGAAGAGTCCTCTCAACCCTGTTTAGCGGTGAGGAAACCGAGATGGTTCTTCGTCTCCAATCGATGTCTGGGTTCCATTTCATTAGCCAGGGCATGCCAGGATTACTTGGAGGGTTTTTTGTCTAAGGATGAAGAACTTTTCGATGGTGGAAAAGGGTCCATGAGAGATAAGAGCGGTGGTGGCCCACAAGATGGTCTCTGAGGCATTTTGGATGCCATCAACGTTAAAGATAATAAGGGGGGGGCATAATCGAGTCAAGTGGAACTTCCCTCTGGGTAGGAGGTGAGGGTCAATGAAGTTTCCTGTGGCCCCAGAGTCGATGAGAGTGGTGGTTTCAATGGTTTGTACAAGGACATCAAGAGGTAGGGTTCTATTCTTTTGGGATGCTATGAGTACATGGGTAGTAATAGGGGAAGAAGACACTGAGGTGACTCCCCTTTTCAAAAATCCTTGGCCTTCTGAACATTAGCAAATTGAATGGCATTCACCTCCTCTCCTTCCTTGTCTTCGTCATAGCACATTTTGAGGATGGAGAGAATCTCGGCTTCATTCTTTCCTGAAGTCTGGAGTGAGTTCACATATTGTTGGAGAGGAGAGGGTTGAATGGATCTAGGGGGAGGGGGAGCGGTGGAAGTACTGGGGGTAGTTACGGTGGCTCTGACATTCAGAGGTTGTCCAGGGGAGGAGGTTTTCCTACAGTTGTGGGCATCATGCCCGATCGTACAACAATGAAAACAGCATCCCTGCTTGACGCACTTGGTTCTCTCAGTGGGGGTGAGCTTTGCCAAAGTGGTGGATGCATCGATGTCCATGGCATTTGGGTCTCTGGGGGTGCGACTATTGAAAGGGAGTGAGGAAGGGGTGGTTCCAGCTCGGAGTGCTTGGATTCTCATTTTCTGAGCGTGGAAGGTCTTTGCCTTGGTTACCCACTCAGTGATGGTGGTGGGGACGGTTCCCATGGATAAAACCATGGTGGTGAGTTGTTGATCGAGGCCGAGGGCGAAGTGGTCAATGAGGGTGGTTTCATCCGTGATTCCTGACTTTCCAGCAAGGTTCTGGAAATCAGTGATGTATTGTTGGAATCCGTCACCAGAATGAGTGGTTTTCTGGTGGAGTTTGGTCAACTCAAAGCAAGTGGAGGCTTGTATGTCATAGGGGAAGAAGGTGGTTTTGAAGTCCTTCACAAAGTCATTGAAGGATTTCCCAGTAACAATGGTGAGGTCGGCCATTTTATTGTACCAAGCTTCTGCAAAGGAGGCTCCTCACCCAGTTGGCATCTTGTTAAGGGTGGTCATGATTCTCTCTGGGTTGCCTGGGTACAAGTTTTGGTTGATTTGGAAGTAAGCTTTCATGGCTTTCATCCATCAGGAGGCGTCGGAAAAGAGACCCGTGAAATCAGCAGGGAGGGCTGCTTTCAATTTGGAAGGCATGGTGGGTGATGGTGAGCGAGACAGATTGATGGGGCTAGGGGAACGAGGAGGGGGTGGGCTGGGTTGATGAGGGGGTGGACTAGGTTGACGAGGGGATGGACTAGTTTGACGAGGGGGTGGGCTAGGTTGACAAGGGGGTGGGCTAGGTTGACAAGGGGGTGCTGCTGTTAGGGTGCTGGGGCAGGGTAGTTGTTGGGAGGTTTGTCTGGGGGTTGGGGCAAAGGAGGAATCTAGAGGAGTTCTGCTTGACCCAGCGATTTGTTGTGCGAGGCTTCAGTAAGGGCTGACGTTGGGGAGTTCAGAGTTGCTTTCCTCAGGTGCTTTGTAAGATGTGGTTGGAGAGTAGAAAGGAGTCCTTCACCTGAGTAGGTGGGACCAAAGGAGATTCTCGATCTTTTGTTACGCGAAGCGTACTAACGAAGGGCTCGAGGGATATTGTCTGAGTTGAGGTGATACTCACGAAGAGACCGACTTCTCAACAAGAACCTTGGGCTTGCTGCTCAAGCTAACTGGGGACTAGGGATGATGCAAGAGATATGCTTATATTGCGCAGATCGAGAATGAGAGATACAGGAGTGGAGAGGTGGCTACTTATAGACTGTGCACAGACCAAGGAAGCATAGGGAAGGCTATGGAAGACTGTGGAAACGATTAGGTATGAAAGAACCTAATTAGGAGTAGAGTTTGTGGTAACAGTCATGGAAAGAAGATCATCCAGGGGTAAGTGGCTAATGTGGAAGGAAGAGTAGCCACAAAGAAGAAGAACCGCAGACCTAACTCGTGGTGTTCATCTCCCTCTAAAGGAGAGGATGGATGCAAAGCGAACTATAAGAAGACAATGTAGATAGGGGAGAAAAATTGTAACAGAGGTCAAGCACATTGATAATCAAGGATTCAGGGAGGATGGAGGCATTGGCATTGTCAAGGGTGGTGTTGACAGAATCTCAGTGAGATAGGACATCTGCCGGGGCCATTTGCGAGCCAGGGGTAACCTGCCAAATGATATCATAGTCCTGGAGCAAGAGAGCCCAGTGAGCTTGACGGTGGGAGAGTTTTCTGGGGTCATGGAGGTAGGAGAGGTTTTTGTGGTCAGTGATGATGGTAATAGGGTGGGCAGCACATTGGAGATGGTGATGCCATTCAGAGAGAGTGAGGATAATGGCTAGTAGTTCACAATCATAGATATCATAGTTGTGTTCAGCTGGGGCGAAGGTTTTGGAAAAGTAGGTGACAGGCTTGGGGTTGCTGTTGGGGTCAGTCTGCATAAGAACGGCGCCTGCAGTGATGAGGGAAGCATCGGTCATGAGGAGGAAAGGTTTGGCAGGGTCAGGGAGACTTAGGACTGGGGCAGAACAGAGGGCAGAGATGAGTGTGTCAAAGCCTCTTTGTTGGAGAGGTGTCCATATCCAAGGTTTGTTTTTCTTGGTAAGGAGGGTCAGGGAGGCGACAATGTTGGAGAAGTTTGGGATGAATTTGCGATAGAAATTGGTGAACCCTATGAAAGATTGGATTCCTGTGATGGTACAGGGGGGTTTCCATTCCTTGAGGGCTGTGAGTTTTCCAGGATCCATTTGTAGTCATCCTTCTCCGATGACTAGACCAAGGTATTCCATGGTTGGGGTGTTGAAGGAACATTTGGAGAGTTTGAGAGAGAGATTATTCTCTCACAGTCGGAGGAGAACCTGATGAGTGCGTTTGTGATAGAGTGATGTGGGGCCTTTGGTGCAGATTCCTAGGTCATCCATATAAACTTTGAGCCATTGTTCTGCAATCACATCTGCAAAGATGTGATTCATGAATGCCTGAAAGGTGGAGGGGGCATTGGAGAAATCAAAGAACATAACCCTTGGCTCGAAGAGACCAAGGGGAGTGATGAATGCAGCCTTCCATTGGTCAGATTTCCGAATGTGAATGTTGTTATACCCCCACCAGATGTCCATTTTGGTGAAGAGGTTGGCATCTTTCAGATTGTTGATGATGTTGGAGATCAGAGGTAGGGGGTAGGCATTCTGGATGGTGTGGGAGTTAAGGTACTGGTAATCCTGGCAAGGTTGAAGGGAGCCATCTTTCTTTGGGACAAAGAAAAACAAGGATGCTTGGGAAGATTTAGAGGGGATGATATGCCCCATCTTTAGATGTTCCTCAATGAAGTCAGCAAGAGTTTCTCGTTCTTTTGGATTGAGAGAGTATAGCTTGGCGATTTTAGGAATGATGGAGTCTTTGAGGTCAATGGTGTGATCAAAAGGGCAATGTTGAGGTAGGGTGTTGTGGGTGCTTTCGGCAAACACATCAGCAAAGTCAGCGCAGAAGTTGGGGATGGTAACGTCCTGACAAGTGGATTGCTGAGTGACTTTGGTAGAGATGGTAAGTTTGTATATCTTGGTTTCCAAGACCTCTTCTTGGGGAGAGCACTCACGGAGAGTCCTCTCGACCCTTTTCGGAGGTATGGAGATGGTCCATTTCTTCCAGTTGATGTTGGGGTTCCATTTTGTCAACCAAGGCATTCCTACTATGATCTGAGGGTCTTTTTGTCAAAGGACAAAGAATTTCTCTGTTGCAGAGAAAGATCTGTAAGAGACAAGAGTGGTGGTGGTCCAAGAGATAGTTCCGGAGGCATTTTTGGTGCCATCAACACTAAAGGTGATGATGGGAGAGCATAGTTGGGTTAAGCGAAATTTCCCTCTTGACAGAAGGTGGGGGTCAATGAAGTTTCCAGTGGCACCGGAGTCAATGAGAGCAGTGGTTTCGACAGTTTGTACAAGGACATCAAGTCGTAGAGTTCTATTCTCTTTGGATGCTACGAGTACATGGGTAGTAACAGGGGAAGAAGACATCGTGGTGACTCCTCTTTTTAAAAATCCTTTGCTTTCTCTACATTAGCAAATTGGATGGTGTTCACCTCCTCTCCCTCTCTATCTTTGTCATAACATATTTTGAGGACAGAGAGAATCTCAGCTTCATTTTTTCCCAAGGTCTGGAGAGAACTTACATACTGTTGGAGGGGGGAGGGTTGAACGGACTTAGGAAGGGGGGGGCGGCAGAGGTGCTAGGGGTGGTGGTGGCAGTTCTGATGTTCTGAGGGCATCCAGGAGTGGAGGTCTTCTTGCAGTTGCGGGCATCATGCCCGATTGTTCGACAGTGGAAGCAACGTCCCTTCTTGATGTATTTAGCTCTTTCAGCAGGGGTGAGTTTGGTCAGCATGGTGGATGCATTGACATCCATGGCATTTGGGTCTCTGGGGTGCAGTTGTTGAAGGAGAGATAGGATGGGGTGGTTCCAGCGTGGAGTGCTTGAATCCTCATTTTCTGAGCATGGAAGGTTTTTGCTTTAGTAACCCAGTCAGCGATGGTGGTGGGGACAGTCCCCATGGACAGAATCATGGTGGTGATCTGTTGGTCTAATCTGAGGGCAAAATGATTGATAAGGGTGGTCTCATCAGTGATGTCAGACTTCCCAGCTAGGTTTTGGAAGTCGGTGATGTATTGTTGAAATCCATCCCCAGAGCGAGTGGTTTTCTGGTGGAGTTTAGCTAGTTCAAGGCAGGCGGTGGCTTTGACGTCATAGGAGAAAAAGGTGGTTTTGAAGTCCTTGATGAAGTCTGTGAAAGACTTCCCAGTGGTAACAGAGAGGTCAGCCATCTTGTCATACCAAGATTCAGCAAAGGAGGCTCCTTGACCAGAGGGCATCTTGTTGAGGGCAGTCATGATCTTTTCAGGGTCGTCGGGGTACAGAGTTTGGTTGATCTGGAAGTAGGCATTCATGGCCTTCATCCATTGAGAGGCGTCAGAGGGGAGACCACTGAAATCAGCTGGCAGGGCAGCTTTCAATTCTGTGGGCATGGTGGGTGATGGTCATCGAGACAGATTGATTGGGCTAGGGAGCAAGGGTGGGGGTGGGCTAGGTTGGCGAGGGGGTGGGTGTTACGATTTTTCTCCCTTATCCACGTTGTTTTCTTATAGTTCGCTTCGCATCTATCCTCTCCTTTAGAGGAAGGCACATCCCACAAGTTTGTACTGCAGTTCTCCTTCTTTGTGGCTACTCTTCCATTCATGTTAGCCACCTACCCCTGGATGATAGTCTTTCTATGACCGTGACCACGAACTCTACTCCTAATTAGGTTCTCTCACACCTAATCGTTTCCACCGTCTTCCATAGCCTTCCACTTGGTTTCTTGGTCTGTGCACTGTCTATAAGTAGTCACTCTTCTTGTTTCTGTACTTCTCATTCTCGATCTGTGCAATACAAGCGTGTATCTTGTGTCATCCCTGTTCCAAGTCATCCCAAGTAATCACCTCAGTGTTCCTGTTGAGAAGTTGGTCTCTTCGTGAGTATCGCCTCAACTTGGATGACACCCCTCAAGCCCTCCATTGATATGCTTCGCATAACAAAAGATCGAGAATCTCCTTTGGTCCCACCTACTCAGGTGAAGGACCCTTCTCTACTCTTCAACCATGTCTTACAAACCACTGGAGGAAAGCGACACTGACCTCCCCGACATCAGCCCTTACCGAAGTCTGGCATGATGAATCGCCGGGTCAAGCAGAACTCCTCTAGATCCTTCCTTCGCCCCAACTCCCAGACAAACCTCCCAATGACAACAGTGCCCTAGTATCCTAATGGCGATACCCCCTCATCAACCTAGCCCATCCCCTCATCAACCCAGCCCACCCCCTCGTCAACCTAGTCCACCCCCTCGTCAACCTAGCCCATCCCCTCATCAACCTAGCCCACCCCCTCGTCAACCTAGCCCACCCCCTCCTAGTTCCCCCAGCCCCATTAATCTATCTCGCTCGCCATCCCCCACCATGCCTTCTGAATTGAAAGCCGCCCTTCCCACCGACTTCACTGGTCTCTCCTCCGATGCCTCACGATGGATGAAGGCCATGAAGGCCTATTTCCAGATCAACAAAGCCCTATATCCTGACGACCCAGAAAGAATCATGACCACCCTCAACAAGATGCCAACTGGACGAGGAGCTTCCTTCGCGGAAGCCTGGTATGATAAAATGGCCGACCTCACCATTACAACTGGGAAGTCTTTTGAGGACTTCGTAAAAGATTTCAAAACCACCTTCTTTCCCTATGATATTCAAGCCTCTGCTCATTTCGAGTTGACCAAACTCCATCAGAAAACCACACGCTCTGGTGATGGGTTCCAACAATACATCACCGACTTCCAGAATCTTGCAGGAAAATCCAGCATCACAGACAAAACCACCCTCATTGACCACTTCACCCTCGGCCTCGACCAACAGCTCACTACAATGATACTGTCCATGGGAACCGTCCCCACCACCATCGCTGAGTGGGTAACCAAAGCAAAAACCTTCCATGCTCAGAAAATGAGAATCCAAGCACTCCAAGCAGGAACGATCCCCTCCTTGCTTCCTTTCAATCATTGCACCCCCAGAGACCCAAACACCATGGATGTCGACGCATCCACCACCCTAGTGAAACTCACCCCCACCGAAAGAGCCAAATGCATCAAGGAGGGGCGCTGTTTCCATTGCAGAACGATAGGGCATGATGCCCACAATTGCAAGAAGACTCCCTCTCTCGGGCTCACTCAGAATGTCTGAACCACCACAACCACCCCCAGCACCTCCATTGTTCCCCCTTCTCCTAAGGCCACTCCACTCTCTCCTCTCCAACAATATGTGAACTTGCTCCAGACTTCTGGAAAGAATGAAGCTGAAATTTTCGCTGTCCTCAAAATATGTTATGATGAAGACAGGGAGGGAGAGGAAGTGAATGCCATTCAGTTCACTAATGTTCAGAGAGCAAAGGATTTTTGAAAAGAGAAGTTGTCTCGGTGTCTTCTTCCCCTACTACTCATGTACTCATAGCATCTCCAAGGAATAGAACCCTTTGTCTTGATGTTCTCGTACAAACCATCAAAACCACAGCCCTCATCGATTCAGGGGCCACAGGAAACTTCATTGACCCTCGCCTCCTACCCAGGGGGAAATTCCGCCTAACTCAACTATGATCTCCTCTCATTGCCTTTAATGTCGACAGCACCAAGAATGCTGCAGGAACCATTTTGTGAACCACAATGGCCCTTGTCTCTCACGGATCCTTTTCCGCCACCGAAAAATTCTTTGTCCTCAGGCAAAAGAACCCCCAGGTCATCCTAGGTATGCCCTGGCTGACCAGGTGGAACCCGGATATTGACTGGAAACAAAGAACCATCTCGGTTTCCCCATCTCTGAGCAGGGTTGAGAGGACTCTTCGTGAGCGCCCTCCCCACGAAGAGACCACGGAAACTGAGATCTACAAGCTCACCATCTCCACTGAAATTTCCCAGCAATCAACCTCCTCAAACACCACTATCCCTGAATTCTGTGCTGACTTTGCTGATGTATTCGCTGAGAGCTCTCACGACATTCTACCCCAACATCGCCCCTTCGACCACACCATCAACCTTAAGGACTCCTTCATCCCCAAAATAGCTAAGGTGTACTCCCTCAATCTGAAGGAACAAGAAGTCCTCACTAACTTCATTGAAGAGCATCTGCGAACGGGATGCATTGTCCCCTCGAAATCCCCCCAAGCATCTCCGTTTTTCTTCGTCCCCAAGAAAGACAGATCCCTTCGACCCTGTCAGGACTACCGCTACCTCAACTCTCACACTATCCGCAACACCTACCCCCTACCCCTTATCTCTGATATCATCGATGATATGAAAGACGCTGATCTCTTCACTAAGTTGGACATCCTGTGGGGGTATAATAACATTCGCATTCGGGAATCTGACCAATGGAAAGCCGCATTCATCACCCCCCTCTGCCTCTTTGAACCAAGGGTCATGTTCTTCGGATTCTCCAACGCCCCCTCCACTTTCCAGTCATTCATGAATCACATCTTCGCAGACATGATCGCCGAAGAATGGCTCAAAATCTACATGGACAATCTGGGAATCTGTACTAAAGGCTCGTTATCCCTCCATTACAATCATACACGTCGAGTTCTCCTTCGACTACAAGAAAATAACCTCTCACTCAAACTCGCCAAATGCTCCTTCGATACCCCCACCATGGAATATCTGGGCCTTGTCATCAGGAAAGGACAACTACAAATGGACCCTGGAAAACTCACAGCCCTTAGGGAGTGGAAACCCCCCTCAACAGTCACCGGAATCCGATCCTTCCTAGGTTTCGCTAACTTCTATCGCAAGTTTATTCCAAACTTCTCCCACATAGTCACCCCCCTGGTTCTCCTCACCAAGAAGAATGAACCTTGGATATGGACCCCCCTTCAACAGAAAGCCTTCGACACACTCATCTCCACCCTCTGCTCGGCCCCTGTCCTAAGTCTCCTGGACCCCACCAAACCCTTTCTCCTTATGACAGACGCTTCCCTTGTTGCTGCTGGTGCTGTCCTCATGCAGGCCAACACCAATGGCAATTCTAAACCCATAGCCTACTTCTCCAAAACCTTCGCCCCTGCAGAACGCAATTATGATATCTATGATCGTGAACTACTCGCAGTCATCTTAGCCCTTTCTGAATGGCGCCACCACCTCCAATGCGCCACCCACCCAGTCACCATCATCACTAACCACAAAAATCTCTCTTACCTCCGTGACCCTAGAAAACTCTCTCGCCATCAAGCCCGATGGGCCCTCTTACTTCAGGATTATGACATCGTCTGGAAGGTCACTCCTGGCTCCCAAATGGCCCCAGCAGATGCCCTCTCCTGTCAAGATTCAATCGATACCACCCTTGACAACCTCAACACCCCCATCATCCCCAAACCTCTAGTCATCAACGCACTGGACCTCACTCTCGTGGACCTCATCAAATCCTCCACCTCCTCTGACCCCCTCGTCACTCGAGCCCTCTTGGCCATATCATCCAACAAACCATTCCTCCCTCGCTCCTTCACTCATGACTGGACCTTCGAAAACGGTCATCTTTTCTTCTGCAACCGCATGTACATTCCACCCTTCGCACGTAGTTCCCTCCTACACACCATCCACTCCTCCCCCCTGTCCGGTCACATGGGAGTATTCTGCACCAAAACCATCCTCGAATGGGATTTCTGGTGGCCGGGGTTGACTACCTTCGTCAAACACTTCATCGCTGGCTGTCCCACCTGCCAACAAAACAAAGTCAACACCCACCCCACACTCCCCCCACTCCTTCCGATTCCTTCTTCCTCCCCTATCCCCTTCCAACAGCTTTCCATCGACCTCATCACTGACCTCCCCTTGTCTGACAGTTTCAATTCTATTATGGTCGTGGTTGACCATGGACTTAGTAAGGGGGTGATCCTCATCCCTTGTTCCAAAACCATTGATGCTGCTGGCCTCGCCCTTCTCTTTTTCAACCATGTGTTCAAAAGATTTGGCCTCTACGATTCCATCATCTCGGATTGAGGCCCACAATTTGCCTCCACATTCGCTCTCAAACTAGCTCGATTACTGAAATATGATGTCCGTCTCTCTTCTGCCTACCATCCCCAAACCGACGGACAAACCGAACGAAGCAACCAAGAATTGGAAATATACCTGTGAATCTTTTGTGCCAACCTCCCCCACTCCTGGGCTGCCGCCCTACCCTCCGCAGAATTCCACCACAACTCTGCCCCTCATTCATCCACCAAGAAATCCCTGTTCTCGTTGATCTATGGATATGAACCCAGAATCTTCCCCCCTCTAGGAAAAACCTTTATCCCTGCTCTAGAAAATCGCCTCACCACTTTAGACGAAAACAGACAAGAAGCCCTCGCCGCCCATGAGTCTGCCAGAAGACTTATGACATCTCGTTCCCTCCAAAAGTTTTCCCCCTGGAAAGTAGGGGATTGGGTATGGCTTGAAGCTACTAATCTCCGCCTCCGTCTCCCATCCAGGAAACTAGCCCTGAAAAGGGATGGACCATTTGAAATTACTCAGGTCCTATCGCCGGTATCGTACCGCCTCCGACTTCCACCCACATGGCACATTCACGACATATTCCATGCCACCCTTCTCTCCCCTTACCGAGTGACAGAACCATATGGCACTCCCTTCCTATTGCCTCCACCTGACGTCATTGATCAAGAAGAAGAATACGAAGTGGAAGCGATCCGCAGTCACAAGGGATCCAAAACTAGGCGCCAGTTTCTAACCTCATGGAAAGGGTACCCACGATCGGAAGACACCTGGAAACCTGAAAACAACCTATGGCACACCCAGAACATCCTCTCGACATATAAACAACTCCATTCACTCTAAGACTTTGAAGCTTGTAAGACGTTGGTCTCTTCGTGAGTATCGCCTTACAACCTTGAAGTCTATGCCCCTTGCCTTCCTTTTCTTCCTCGAAGATGTCCTTCTCTTTTGCAACAACAACCTCCTCCCCCACATCCTCCTCCTCATCCTCACGATTGCTCTTATGATCACAGCATGCCTTCCCAGCATTTCTTCCAGAAGTTGAAAGACTCTCCTTATTCGCTGCCATCCTCGAAACCCCCGCACTCACCCTCACCATAGAACTCCACCCTCTCTTCCCTAATGATGACGTAACCCACTCTTTAATCCGCACTTACCATACCGTCGCCTCTGCCCTTCATCTAGTAGACTCCCTTGTCCCCCCGGACCCCGCCCTCCATTTCTCCTTGACGGAAGCCCACCGTCACGCACTCACCGCCCTATCCCTCCATGGCTTTGGCTCCTATGCTGAAGAGATTCCCCAGGGCTTAATCTATCCAATCCTGCGGCGTATCCTCTCTTCTCTCCCCCAAGCTCAACATGACCTGTATACCCAGTCAGTTGAGTCTTTTTTATTATCACAACCCCGTCCTCTCCCACTCCCTATTCCCCCACCTCACTCTCCCACACCCCTAGTGTCTCGTTTGTCCTCCCCCCCCCTTCCGACACTCCTACCCTCGTGGTCACCTCCGACGAGTCGGAGGAAGAAACAGCGGACGACCCCCCTGTCCAGACCTTCCCTGTCACCACCAAACCCCAGGTACTGACCATGCCCAATGGGAATACCGTCATGTCCTCCCCCCTCTGAGTCCTCCCTTGCCCTAGTGCCCTCCGTCTTCCCCCTTGTTCCCCCAACGCCCAGTGCTTTCAGTGTGACCGCTTTGGTCACTATAAACAGGACTGCATCTATTACGAGTGCCCTCACTGCCATGAGTTTGCTCCTGGACATAACACAACTTGCTGTCTCCTTTTCCAATGCGACTTCTGTTGCAATTGGGGACATACTGACCGCTTCTGCCCCCATCACAACTGTGGTTGTTGTGCTGAGCCTGGGCACATCATTGGTAACTGTCCATTTGAGGTTGCATCTCCATCACAGCAGATGGCCATTTTTGGGCCTGGGACCTCCTCTGAGTAATCCCTTCGGTTGGGATGGGTTGATCGTTGAGCCTGGGGCTCAACTGTACGAAGGGGGTAATGTTACAATTTTTTTCCTTTATCCTTGTTGTCTT
>JBBPLO010001030.1:2008-12769 GCA_038089835.1 Retiboletus flavoniger | reverse complement strand
ATAAAACAAAAAGAGATGGTACAGTCAACACGTACACGGACAGCGCGAGAGAGAACGGAGAACAAGACAAGACGAACGAAAACAGAACAAAACAGAACGAAAGCAAATGCCTCGGGGGTACGAACCGTAGATGAAAAGTTGGCGATGTACCCGCGGGGCAAGGTAGAATGCTGTTGACCCGTCCACCACCAGCGGTGGCACGTATCAGTCAGAGAGTCGAGCGCATCCTCTGCAACTCGACATGTAGCCCCCAAATCCGGACACCGGGTCGACGTCGACTCGTCTTTCAAGCCGAGACCTAGTCAAACCGGCACCGTCGACGTCGGGAGGCGGTCGCTCCGAGCACGCCTCCTCTAATCCATCTCCATCTCCATCTCCATGCCATCCCACGTCTGTTCCGCCCCCCTTCTCACGCCCTTGCTGTCCTCCGCGTCCTCTTGCTCGTCCTCGCGCAGGCTGATATGCGTTACCCCACCATCCCAGTCCCCGTCCCTATCCTCCGTCTTCCACAAACGCATACGCGAACCAAACACCCCCGCCCGTCTCGCCCTTGCCCCGTCCATCCCGCCCTCACTCCCGTCCTCCAGATCGACCCCAAACACCGCCTCGTCCTCGTCATCGCTCCTACTTTCCGACGCCGACTGCGACCGAGACCGGGACCTCGATGACCCCGATTTAGATCGGACAGACGAGCGCGGGAGGGACCACCCGCCGTTCGAGTTGGGCGTGTACGCATACCCGAAGGAACTAGACTTGTAGTCGTACCCAAACCCAAACCCCGATCCGGTCGCGGTCGCGGACACGAACCCATGCTCATAAGCGTTCGATTGGCGCCGTTCGTTTTCCTTTGAAGGCACGTCCGAGAGCGACAGCGAATGCGAATAGGATAGCGAATGTGAGTGCGAGTGCGAGTGAGCAGGCGACGACGACGACGACGACAATGGCATTGACACCGACACCGATGCCGACGTCCCCGAACGCAACGCGAGCAAATTCAGTGCGTCGTCCTCTGTTGTCTGTGCTGGCACCGGCATCGGGGAACTCTTCCCATTCATCGCAGCGGTTGGCGCAGTGGGCACACCCAACATCCCAGGACGGACTTGTGTGACGCCGAACACGTAGTCGTGTAACCGAGGCCCGGTCGGTTCGGCGGGATGGGAGCCCAACACCGTATTCGCGGGCACGGAACTCGAGATGGGAAACGGGGGATGGATGCTGGATGCGAGTGGCGATGTGGCGATCGTCGTCGTCGGTGTCGGCCCCACATTGCTGTTCGACGCCGAGGCAGGCGGTGGGACGAGTCCCCCGGAAAGGAAAGATGGCCATAAGGAGCGATCTTCCGGCAAGGAGGCCGACGAGGGGGAGAGATGCGAGAGGATCGCGGCAGCCTGGTCCAAATTCAGTTTAGCACCAGGTCTAGAGCCAGAACAGCCATGGGGCGAGAAAACAGGAACAGGGAACCGAACCGCCACACTCTCATTTCGAAAGAAAAGAAAGACCCACCTCGAGCAACTGCACCTGTTGATGTTTACTCAACACAAACTTGGACGCTTCCCGCCATTGAGGGGTATGTTCCCAACGATGTTTGATCAAACACGACGGATGTCGATAGACCTGAAAAAAAAAAAAAAAAGTACATGATCAAATTTAGTCACGCAGACACCACATGAGCATTGAGCACGCAAGCTGTCATAGACGAAAATGGGTACAGACCTTGGAACAACTCTCGCACGTAAATATAGTGCCACGCTTACGTCCCGACTTTGCGACGTTGACAGAATTGGAGGCGAGCGGGGTATGGGATGGGGAAGGGACGTCGTCGACGCTGCCAGGCTCCAGTTCGGACGTGCCCTTGGTGGGCGACGTCGTCCGAGGGAGATGAACAGGCTGTGCCCCGCCAAGAACGGGGCAGTGCGAGACCGTGGGTGAAGAGAGCGAGAGAGCTGCGAGGGATGCAGAGGCGGTTTGCAAAGTCGTCGGACTGAGTGAGGGTCAGCACGACTAGATGCATGGAGAAGAAGAAAAGGAAAAGAAGCAGTGCGATGACTGCCACCACGGTGCCCCCCCGTTCGTGTGGGGTGGTGGTTTACTTACAAAGGGCGAGTAGCAGCATCGCGGGCATCGCTCAGTCTCCTTCTGGATCTCCCTGCTGAGGAGAGTCGACGGTGCTTGGTGGTATTCGTGGATGTACCTGTGTGGATGTGAGATTTGCAGGAAGGCGACTCCTTGGCTAGTTTCTTACCCTGTGAAGCCCGAGCCGCAACTTCAGCGACGGGCGAAGGAGCTGCGCTTGCGGCAGCGATGGACAGGGAAAGCAGGGATGGATTCTAGGAAACGATCAGCCTTTTACGCTCGAAAAGACTTGCACGAAGCGAACCTGGGACATGACAAGAGTCGTCGACTCGGTGCATGTGTCTTGTCCGACGGGTGCCTACTTGAATCCTTTTTTTTTTTTTTTGAACGTCCGCCCGAATTCGCTCATTTGACCTAAATCGATTCCGAGAAAGGCCCAGGAGCCGAACAAGACACACTACAACTACCATTCTCCTTGGAAAACTCCGGGGGGTCGGCGTCACCAGTCCACGAGGCGCGCCTGTACCCGCTGTCGTCGAGAGTAGACAACCAAGTGACACATCATTTCCTACCGTTCGACGATCTCTCATCCATCTTGGGGTCGGAGATGGGCCTACACTCATGTCGCTCGAGAGATCTTCACGTCGCCTTGTCGTCGTATCTCGCCGCGCTATCGTAGGGCGTGCGTTTTACCTAACACAACTTCTTTCTTCGGTCTGGCAATTTTCGAAACGTTGCATCTCGCTGGTAAAGAACAGCAACGAACAGTGTTCTTGATACGCGCATGGCTCCAACTCAGACGCGAACTCGATTGACACCTGCCAGATGGGCGACGTGTTGACGCTTGAACTTTTTGTCGTAAACACGATCGCAACACTGGCAAGCGCCACCGGAGTGAACGTGACACCATCCCTTGACTCACTCCTTGAACGAGACTCGTCCATAAATGGTACATCAGGTAGCTGCCACTGGGACCCATCGCCCTCCTACCTACATTCTCCGAACTACCGCATCCCTCATTCTCCTCGGAGAACTCCAGGGGCGTATCACAGCTAAACGAGACGGCATTTATGGCCTCGAGACACACCTGTACGTGAACCCAATTCGCCATTGAACAGACTCGGAGAACTTCAAAACCCAACCAGATCCTCGTTACCATGCGACACATGGTTCCGCGGTCTTCCCCGGCTCCATTTGCCAGCAACATTTGACAATGTGAAATTCGGTTGATGATCTCATTCATCTTGGAGTCGGAGATGGGCCGACACTTCATGTTTTGAGAGATCGACATGTTTTCATGCCGAAAAGCCAAAACACGTCCTCTTGCTATTGTATTTCGCCGCCCTATCAAACATGAACTTCTTGCGAATTCAGAAATGTTACCCCTGGTTGGGTCTCTTTTACGACCACGATCAGTGTTCCTGATGTGCGTGCTTCCTTTGACGCCGACACGGACGACGCAGAGAGATAAGCAACCTGATAACGAGATGATATCTTTTGCCGCAAAGGCACTGTTGTAAGCGTCACTTTGGCCGAACATGACGCCAACCTTGACTCTTCTCCTGAACAAGACTCGTCCAAAGAGGGTGTCTCCGGTGGCTGCCACTATGGGCCCTCCCTACATTCACCGAACCACCTGACGCTGCGT
The DNA here is from genome assembly GCA_038089835.1 of Retiboletus flavoniger. NCBI lineage: Eukaryota > Fungi > Basidiomycota > Agaricomycetes > Boletales > Boletaceae > Retiboletus > Retiboletus flavoniger. Next base: position 9,048 of record JBBPLO010001030.1, on the reverse strand, counting down.
TCTCCTCGGAGCACGCCAGCCAGGGGCGTATCGGGACACACGAATCCACGAGGTGCATCTGTACGTGAATTCGACCCCCTATCGAATAGACGAGGAGACGTTCGAAACCCACCCCAATTCTCGTTACTATGTGATCCCGCAGTTTCCCTCTACCCCGTATACTACCAGCATTTGACGATATGAAATTCGGCCGATGATCCCTCATTCAAATCTTGGGGTCATGTCGCGAGCGATCGGCACATATTTTTTCGCACACAAAAAGCCAACACACGTCGTCGCGTCGTCGTATCTTTGCCGCCCGATCGTCGGGCATTGCGATTTACATAAACGAACCTTCTTTCCTCCGAGGTTCAGAAAGCGGAACGAGCACGATCATCGCGTGTTCTCGATGCGCGCGTTTCTTTCTCCGACGCAGACTCGGATGACGCGGAGAGATAAGCATCCGAGCGGCTTGATGGCGACGTGTCGATGCTGGATAGGACGTTTTGCCGTGCACACGACCAACCGCAGTGGTGTGTGGTAAGCGTCACATCTAGCGTAGTATGACACCAGCTCTTGACTCACCCCCTCGAATAAGACTTGTCCCAAGATGGCATGTCCAGTAACTGCCGCTGCATCGTCCTTATTACACTCGCCGAACCACCTCACCCCCCGTTCTCCTCGGATCGCAGCCAAGCGAGACGGCGGAGTCCTTGCCCCTGCACGCTTGAGCCCATGAAACACGCCAGTACGTGAACTCGAACCGACCATTGAATAGACTCGAAACTCACCCCGATCCTCGCCATCCTATCAGCGTGACGTACGATTCCGCAGTCTTCCCCAATCCCATATACGAGTATGAAAATCAGCTGGGGTCAGAGACGGGGCCCATGCATCACGCGTCACCTCTCGACAGGACGGCGTGCCTTGCCCCTTGCACGCACGAGATTACGCTCTATGCATACGTGAACCCAACCCGGCGTGGTCGAGCAAACAAGGACCCACCCGATCCTCGCAGCGTGACGTACGCTTCTGCAGTCTTCCCCGACCCCATATATACTAGCGTTCGACGATGTGAAATTCGATCGGTGATCTCTCTCGTTCGTCTTTGAATTCGAGGTCCGTCTACGATGGGGATGACAGCGGGCCATGCGTCGTCGTGCCAGCCACGTTGCGGATAAACTAACCTGATCGTTGAGCATGCCGTCTCCACGATCGGGCCTTCTTTCCTCGGTCTTGCAAATTCGGACACTGTTGTCCAGACGAGCCCCGTCTGCGCTTGGGGCGCAGACACGGATAGCACAGAGATAAGCGTTCGAGGGGGTGATGGGTGATGTGGTGATGCTTGATTGGCGGATTGGCTCGATAGGCGCTCCGAGTGGTTGGGGGAGCGAACGATCCCGACACCATGGCGAGCGCTGCTCGAGCGCATGTATGCTCGTGGGCGCCGAATTCGAGCCAGCTTCGTCGTGCGAGCAAGACGCGTCCGTAGATCGGCGGGGTGCCCGGCAACTATCATGTTGCCAGTGCGCCCCACCCGTCCATCACGGAACGATGGCTATACGCACCGAAACGCATCTCCCCTGATTCCCCTCGGAGAACGTACACGAGGGGGGGGGGGCGTATGTATGTATGTGTGTATAGCACCGAATGACCAAACCGGACGGCGTTCCTGGCCTCTTGTAGCACAGACTACGAGATGATGATGCGCCCATATCCGCTTCTAGTAGCGAAAAGAAGAACTCGAAACCGACCTCGATTGTCGATATCTACAATATGACGCCGTACGTACGACGCCGGTCACACCGTCATTCATACGTCAAGTGCATCTACTTGTGGGCGTTGGACGATGTCAAGTTCAGTTGTTGATCGCGCTCGCGTCCTTCAAGGACGGGCTAGCTCTGTGCTCCCCGATGTCCTGGAGTGAGAGATAACGCCCTGCTGCGCGTCCGAGGCATCGGCCATCAGCAGCAGCGCTTTCGATCGAGAAAAACCGAAACGCATCCGGATGGTTCAGGCGACCTGCACAGATGACGAGCGTCGCGGCGCGGTCTTCATAACGGACTTTTTTTTCTTTTTTTGGTCTTGCTCGGTTTGGCACATTGGACAAGGTTTGGACGAGGACCTCGCGGGTCGAGCGTGATTATGTACTCGTCATCATGAGCGCACCGGCCATCTGCCCCTGGGGCACGTGTTTCTCGGGCGCAGCCGCAGACAGGAACGACGGAGAGAAGCATGGAGCGCGCGTGATGGACGACGTGGTGGTGCTCGATAGGTGGATAGGCTTGATAGGACCTTTTCTTCTCGTTTCGTTTTTTGCGGGGTACTTGTTGGGGATCGACGAGGTGGGAATCCGACCGTGGATCGTCGGTCAAGACCGCGTCTCGGTGAAGACGCGCCCACGGATGCGTCGCCACGCGTGGGTTGCCAGTTGCACCAGCGAACGAAAAACACACATAAGACAGTCGAATATGAGTTCTTGCAGGGTGTGCCTCGTTCAAATCAAAATATAATACTATTCCGCGCACGCAACTCGAAAAAGGGCGCGGTTTGAAGGCAGTGAGGACGTACGAAAACGACGGTCGATCTCGATGCCCTCCCTCCCGCCTTGACTTGCCAGTGGGACCGACTGTAAAATGAATGAACGTTGGGACGTCGATGGGATAATTTCCGAACGTCTGGCTCGTGCTTTGGTCTCGCCCACTCAAATACATCGAAGGATGGGTGCCCTAGAAAGAAAAAAAAAAAAAGAAGAGCGTGGTGAGCGTAGCAGAAATTCGCTTCCTGGTTTGGTAGCGCCCAAAGAGTTTCCGAATTACTTTTTAACAAAAGAAGAGAGGCTGGTGAATATGTACTATTCAATGGGCATGGCCAGGTCGAAATCGACTAGGTTTACATAACCTCGCCATTTTTTCCTTGTCCACTTGCCAAGTCACATTTGGCAACAGATAATCAAAAGAAAAAAAAAAGACACCTGACTCGATGTGCCGATGCGAGTCAGATTTGGACAGGTCGTTTTCAACGCGCCCCGTCTTACTTTTAGCTGGGCCCGGTTCAAACACGTCGCCATGACCAACAAACCCGTCGTCAACAAGACCGCCCATCCGTTCGACAAGCCCCGTCTCGAGGCCCTCCTCAACCGCCGTTTCTTTTACGCCCCCGCGTTCGAGATCTACGGGGGTACGTTTACCCCATCGTTCACGTTCGGTCCTACTGAGCACGCGTACACCCACAGGCGTCGCAGGTCTGTATGACTACGGTCCGCCCGGATCCTCTCTCCAAGCCAACATCATCGCCGAATGGCGTCGTCACTTTATCGTCCATGATCACATGCTCGAGCTCGACACGACCATCATGACCCCCGCGCCCGTGTTCGAGACGTCTGGTCACGTCGCTCGGTTCGCCGATTGGATGGTCAAGGATACCAAGACGGGGGACGTACTCCGCGCGGATCATCTTGTCAAGAACGTCCTCGAGGCGAGGCTCGCGGGCGACCGCGAGGCGCGCGGACTGGCTGGACAGCCGGCAAAAGAGGACGACAAGAAGAAGAAGAAAAAGGTCAAGAGCGTCGCGGTGCAGTTGGCGGACGACAAGGTGAACGAGTACGAACGGATCCTCGCGCAGGTGCGTACCAGACCATGACTACACGCACGCCGTGCTGAGACGACACGTTCAGCTCGACAACTTTTCGGGCCCCGAACTCGGGGAGCTCTGTCGGAAGCACGAGATTCGAAACCCAGATACGGACAACGAAGTCGGAGAACCACAGCAATTCAATCTCATGTTTGCGAGCAGCATCGGTCCTACTGGTCAACACCCCGGGTAAGTCGTCCACTTTTTCCTCTTTCGCGCTTCCTGATGTGATCCCCGATAGCTTCCTGCGGCCCGAAACTGCGCAAGGCCACTTTCTCAACTTTTCGCGACTGCTCGAATTCAACAATGGACGTATCCCGTTCGCATCCGCCCAAATCGGGCGATCTTTCCGCAACGAGATCTCGCCGCGCGCAGGGCTGTTACGTGTGCGCGAATTCACCATGGGCGAGATCGAGCACTACGTAGACCCCGCAGACAAACGTCACCCCCGGTTCTCCGAATGCCGGCACATCGTGCTTGCGCTGCTCGATCGCCACGTGCAATCGCAGGGCCGCACGACGGTGACTCAGATGGCGATCGGAGACGCGGTGGACAAGGGCATCGTCGCCAACGAGACGCTGGGGTACTTTTTAGGGCGCATCCACCTCTTTTTGGTGCACATTGGGATCGATCCGACGCGTCTGCGGTTCCGGCAACACATGTCCAACGAGATGGCGCACTATGCGACGGACTGCTGGGACGCGGAGATCGAGAACGCGACGGGATGGACGGAGTGTGTGGGGTGTGCAGATCGAGCGGCGTATGATTTGACGGTGCATGCGGCAAAGACGGGGCATCCGCTGGTCGTGCGGGAGGCGCTCAAGGAACCGGTGGTCTCGGAGCGCGAGGTGGCCGAGTTCAACAAGAAAGTGCTCGGAAAGACGCTCGGACGGGATGCGGGCGTCGTGCAGAAGACGGTCGGGGAGATGGACGAAGCTGACCTCGCCAAACTCAAGCGCGAACTCGAGAAGGGGTCCGCATTCGCGTCTTTGCCCGCGGAGACGGCTCACTGACCTTCTTTTTCTTTCCAGTTCTGCCACGATCTCGATTGAAGGCAGGGAGATCACGTTGACGCCCGAGCACGTGACTATCCAGCGCAAGACGTTCAAGCAGTCGAGTCCGTTTCTGACCGTTGTTCGCGTTGGGATCCGCGCTGACCGATGACGTAGTTCGCGAATTTATCCCAAACGTCATCGAACCCTCGTTTGGGTTCGGTCGCATCCTCTACACCCTCCTCGAACACAGCTTTTGGTGTCGCGAGCAGGACGTCGAACGCGGGGTAAGCCATCACCGCGAGCACGACGACGAGCGCTCACTCCTCCCTCTCAGGTCCTCTCCCTCCCCTCCGTCGTCGCACCTACCAAGGTGCTCATCGTCCCCCTCAGCGCAAAGGAGGAGTTCGACCCCCTCGTCCAAGACGTCTGTGCGTATCCCCTTGCCCGCCGTCCTCTCCTGCCCTCACCCGACGACAGCGACGAAACTGCGCAAGGCTGGCATCTTTGCCAGGGTCGACGACTCCAACGCGTCCATCGGCAAACGCTATGCGCGCAACGACGAACTCGGCACACCGTTTGGCGTCACGCTCGACTTTGCATGTATGTCTTTCTCGCTGATCCCGAACACGACCTGACCTCGTTTGCACAGCGGTTCAGAACGGGACGATGACGCTCCGGTACGTGTCCAGCGTGGCACCGCGAACGTGGAAACTGAGCGCTATTTTGAACAGCGAACGCGATACGACGGAACAGCTGATTGGCTCTGTCGATGATGTGATTGCGGTCGTGACCGAGCTCGTTCAGGGGACACTCGATTGGCCGGCGGCCCGCGAGCGTTTGGCGGTGTACGACGGGGTCCAAGCCGTCGACTGACCTTATCTCGATCTCGTGTCGTTGATGTCCTGGTTCCCAGACGGAGTCTACCGAAGAAAAAAATAGACTTTGGCTCCGAGGAGAAAAGATAGGTCACGGAGAAGTATATATTGATAGAGATACACACGGCGTGGCCATGATAACGTTACGAGAAACGGATGCACGCTGCTACGGTGTGAGATGGGATCAGGTCGTTGGATTGCATGGCACCGCACGTACGGTCGTCGCATCGGGTGTGGTCACGACGATGGCACGATGATTGCGCCACGACCCATGTCTGGGAACGCGAGGATAGATCGTACCGAGAAGACGACGACGCCTGACCTTTTTCATATTGCGTCGACTTTCTTCCTACAGTCAGGGTAGAGAGGAACAGGTGACAGGCGATGCTCGAGTGCGATGAGAAAGGCGCGGACGTACGACACGATGATGCAGCATCGCTCCAGTTTGGCTGCTGCGGGCTGTCAGCCCGCATCTGTCAGCGAGGGCCAACGCTGGTTGGGCCGTCCGAGTTTCTTCGGACACGAGGCCCGGGTTGTCGTTATGCCATGGACACACGACGTGCACGTCTTGGATCGACCCTGCCAAAGAAGCACGGACGGAGGGAAAAAGAGAGATAACGATACGATAGGTCGAGGACCGCGTTTCGTGCAATGTATCTGGACACGAGGCGTCGCGCGTCCCGAGAGACGCGCGAGGCAAATCCGAACCCGAGCGAGCGTGAGTGTGTGTGTGGGTCTCACGGCGTGCATGCCTGTCGGTGCCGTGTTCGATACGATACGATCATCAGAGAGAACGAGATCCGAGTCCGAACACAGATTCGGACGACCTGCCCACGGCCAAGATCGGGCACGGAGTGGCGTCCGCGATGACGGAGATGTCCGAGAACAGGAGGGGGGGATGAGAAGATGGCACAGCCCGAGTACATTGTGAGATAGGCTTTGAGGGTCGATATTTCCTAGGAGACCGCGCGTGGGTAATAAAGAGGGCAGTTGGATAACGACCCTCAAAATTTACTTTGGCGAGCAGACCGTTCGTCGATGCGGTATTGCAACCGAAATAAAGAGATCTCAGATGGCGCCGCGCATCGTTATGAGAACGACTCACTGCGCGGGAAATCTCGACAGGGCTATAAGTATCCCCTCCGCTCTCTCCCTCTCCCAACACAACGATGGCCTCTCTTCGTCACGACAAGCTCGTCGCTCTCCCGAGTCTCTCCTGCGCACTCTCTTCCCTCCCTCAGGCGACCAGCCTCGACAGCGTCTCCCTGCACCCCAGCATGTACGCCCAGCATGCCGCCGAGAGCGAAGCCAAGGTACGACCCGTCTTTTCTTCCGCGACGCGTCTCACCCCCCCGCGTCCAGCTCCGAAAAGTCTTGTCCAAGACCGCGTCGACGCCCCAGAGCGCCGCGCCCTCACATCCCTACGTGCAGTCTGTACGTTTCCCGTCCGTCCAACTATGCGCGCGTCCTGACCTCGCTTTCAGGCTTCCTACGCAGACTCGCCCAACTCGTCACCGCCATTGATGATGCGCAAGTCGGTACGTCCTCTTGCTTTGTG
>JBBPLO010001029.1:0-12769 GCA_038089835.1 Retiboletus flavoniger | reverse complement strand
CAAGATACCAGCTAAGGCATGTCAGGATTTGATTGAAAGCATGCCTAGGAGGATTGAGGCAGTAATTAAAGCCAAAGGAGGTTATACCAAGTACTAATATTTCTCAAATACCTTAATTATTAGGAAAGAAGCAAAACTGTTACAATGGTATCTCTGGATTACTATGGGCATACCGTCCCACTCTGTTGACCAAATCACATGACCAAGGCACAATTTCGTAGCCAAGGGTTCACACTTCCCACGATCTCACTATACCTAAGCGAGATTCCCACACACTCAAGCACTACATTGTTTATACTACAAAAGTACAAAATATTGTAATGGTTTTGCTTGTCACTGTAGTTCATCTGGACTTGTCTGGACTATAAATACCCTGTAATTAGGATTTTACAATCCAGTTTCCTTCATGTTGGATTCTCACCACACCGCCATATCTGTCCATATCATCTCTGGCCCATCACCATCATCATCCATCTGTTATATCCCGGATTTTTCACCAAGTCCACTCCGACCCTCTGGACCCATCTCCAGTCTTGCACTCAACAACTCCGATGCTATCTCACTCGGAGCGCAACTCTGAGCCTCTGGAGATGTCCTCAGAATATCATAGTATGTCATTCTCCATTCCATTATGTTACTATGTCTCTATTTGTATTAGTCTCACTCCTGTTTCCCCTCCGATGCTATGTACACCACTCGTCTCCATACTTCCAGTGTACAGCTCCAGTTTACTTATCTTCTGATTCCGAACTACTTAGCAATCCGTTACAAAGACACTTACTAATACATCTCCGGACTCCATATATAAACTCCTAGAATTACTCTATACATTCTTCAGTTTGAATATCGACTATTCCCAACTCCTGATCTCTGTCTTGAAGACTTTCTCTCCCCTCCTTGTCATTGTCCTCGTTGTTGTTTACAACTTTGAGCGCAACCCCTCCGAACCTCCGAACTCTGGCCTCCGAAATTGGGGCAATGATTCTAAGCAAGGGTGCACCACATATGGTGAAGCCAAGCCCTGGCCCCCAGCATAACTCCGAAGTTTCGGAGTTAGCTCTGGAGTTGGCCCGGTTTTAACAGTATATTCGAACTCAAATCTTGCTTCAGAATCCACTTATGGCTACTCGCACCACTCATGCTCAGATCCACACCTTAGGCGCAAACCCTCCCCCATCCCCATGAATCAACCCACTCAGCATGTTCAGCAGCAGTCAATGAGGTCCAGAACTCGTTGACCAATTCCACAGCTTTTCAGCTCACCGAACTCCAGTCTCCGTTTCACAAGGCCGCACTGCTCCATTGTCCCCAACTCCAGGAGCGCACATTGTCAAGCTCAAACTCAATAATGAAATGAAAGACTCCTCCCCACTTTCCAGTCAGACATCCAACCATAGAGGGCCTGACTTCCATACCCCTCCGAATGATGGTGGTCCTCCAGAAGACCCAGATTTCCCCAGAGATAACCTGTCTGACAGAGAACTCAAAGACAATGAATCATCAGACTCCAAGAATGAGTTCATCCCTCAAGACACCCTCGCTCAGCTTGTGAGCGCCATTCAAGACCTCGCTCACTCCACTCGGTGTCCAACCTCTGAATCCACCCTCCGAACCAAAGTCCAGGAGCCTGACCACTTTGATGGGACAGATCCCCGAAAGCTCCGGGTCTTCCTGGTTCAATGCAAACTCAACTTCCAAGACCACCTGAAGGCATTCAGGACGGATCGCGCCAAAGTCACCTTCGCACAGTCCTACCTGAAGGGCATGGCCCTGAAGTGGTTTGAACCGGACCTCCTCCAGATGGAAGATCCCACACTCCGTCCCCTCTGGATGAACGATTTCAAGGAGTTCGTTCTAGAACTCCAAACCAACTTCAGACCTCATGACCCTGTCAGAGATGCGGAACATCAGCTCGACCACCTGTCCATGAAGGACAGTCAATGCATCAATAAATACGTGGTAGAGTTCAACTGCATTGCTTCGCAAGTCTGGAGCTACGGAGAAGGTGCCCTCCGACACCATTTCTACAACGGTCTTTCCGACCACATCAAAGATGAGATCTCTTGTGTTGGGAAGCCCAGCACCCTCTCCGACCTCCGATGCCTTGCCCAGGCTATCGACATGCGCTATTGGGAGCACAAGTCCGAAATCAGCTGGCAAGCGAAACCCTCTCAGGCATCAACTCCGAAGTCCTCTGACAAGTTGTCTATCCCTGCATCATCATCCTCTCCATGCCCCTTCAGTGGCTCCAAGGACTCAAAGGAGTCTAAGGGCAAGGGCACTGTCACAACTCTGAAACCGGACTTATCGTCCAAATTAGGAAAGGATGGCAAGCTCACTGCCAAAGAATGCAAGTGCTGTTTCAATAACAAACTATGCATGTTCTGTGGACTTGCAGGCCACATGGCTAAAAAATGTTCCAAGTCCTCTTCCCATGCATCCAAGGCCCACGCTGCGACCACAACTCCGGAGACTAAACCAGACACCTCCACTCCAGAGGCAAAAAAATAGTCAGCAACCTCCCCGACTCCACATGAGTAGGAGGTTGCATTGACCCCAAACGTGCACCAAAGGAGATCTGTCTCAATGTGTCTGCTCTTTCTGACCCCAAGTCACTTATGCCCTCTGTCTCTCTTATATCTTATCCGATCCTTCCCTTCCCCGCGCTTGTAGACTCTGGATCCTCTGATTGTTTTATCAATACATCATTCGTAAATAAAAATAATCTTTCAACCTACCCTGTACCTCCACTGCAACTCCGACTATTCGACAGAACCATGAACAGCACCATCACTCGAGCCATTAACCTCTCCGTCCATTTTCAAACCGGTGACATCACTCCGACAACGTTCTACATCACTCCGCTGGACTCCTCCTGTTCCCTTGTTCTAGGACACAACTGGCTCACCTGCCACAATCCGTTGATTGATTGGGTTTTGAGCAGTATATCATTCCGTTCACCCAGATAAGGTTTGCCAGCAACTCCGAGCTCTCCTCCAAAGCCCCAGGAATCACTTCCTCTGGCTGACACCACACCCTCCGATCCACTGCGTTTCTCTGAGCGTCAGGCTCCATCTATCGCTATCATCAGCACACCTGCCTTTGCCTTGGCTTGCCGCCTGCAAGGCTCCGTGCAGTTCAGTATGCAGATCCGGCCCCAGGAGAGTGATCTCCGGGCTTCCTCCATCTCCTCTGATCCAGTCGATCTTTCCAGCATCCCTCTGGACTACCATGACTTCGTGGACATTTTCAGTAAAAGCAAGGCTTCCACCCTTGCTCCGCACTGCGAACACGACCTAAAGATTGACCTAGAGGAAGGAGTCTTGCCTCCCCTCGGAACTACGTACTCCCTTTCTCCCTCCGAACTCAAGTCCCTCCGTGCATTCCTCGATGAGCACCTCACAATGGGGTTCATCCATCCCTCCTCCTCTGCTCACGCTGCTCTGGTTCTCTTTGTCCGCAAGAAGGATGGTTCACTCCGTCTTTGCATCGACTTCAGAGGACTGAACAAGATCATGAAGAAAGACCGCTACCCACTCCCCCGAATCTCTGACCTCCTTGATGCTCCGAGCCACACAAAAATCTACACCAAAATCGACCTCCGGCACGCATATCACTTAGTCTGAATCGCCAAGGGAGATGAATGGAAGACGTCCTTCCGGACGCGCTATGGCTCTTATGAGTGGCTTGTGATGCCATTCGGCCTCACTAATGCCCCTACAGCATTCCAGCGGTTTGTCAACACCATCTTCACAGATCTACTCGACGTCTGTGTAATAGTCTATCTGGACAACATCCTAATCTACTCCAAAGACAAGTCCTCCCACAAGGAGCATGTCCAGGAAGTCCTCCAAAGACTTCGAAAACACTCCCTCTATGCCAAACCTGAGAAGTGCAAATGGAATGCCGATTCCACTGAGTATTTGGGCTACTGCATGTCACCTTCCAGCCTCTCCATGTCCTCAGACAAAGTCAAAACCATACAGGAGTGGCCAGAACCTCGGAAGGTTAAGGACATCCAGTCCTTCCTTGGATTTGCAAATTTCTATAGATGCTTCATCAGTAACTACTCCGATATCGTTGTTCCTTTAACTCGCCTCACTCGTAAAGGCACTCCCTGGTCCTTCTCCGAAGAATGTTGTTCCACCTTCCGACTCCTGAAGGAGGCCTTCACTACCACCCCCATCCTTACTCATTGGGTTCCAGATGCTCCAATAATTGTTGAGACCGACGCCTCTGACTACGCCATCGCTGGAATCATTTCCATCTGATGTCCGGATGACGAAGTCTAACTGGTCTCCCATTATTCACACATGCTCTCAGCCCCCGAGCTCAACTATGATACCCATGACAAGGAACTCCTCGCCATCCACGAAGCTTTCCGGACTTGGTGACACTACCTAGAAGGCTCCGGAACTCCAATTGACGTTGTCACGGACCACAAAAACCTCAAGTACTTTGCCACTACCAAACTCTTGACTCGGCGGCAAGCCCGCTGGTCAGAGTTCCTTTCACAGTTCAATATGGTCGTCCACTTCCGTCCCAGATGCCTTGGTGTGAAGCCTGATGCCCTCACTAGACACTGGGACATCTATCCCAAAGAGGGGGATAAGGACTATGCTCGCGTCAATCCACACAATTTCCATCCCATTTTTACCCCAGAACAGCTCACTGTGTCCCTCCGAGCTACCTACCTCGCTGTTCCCGTCCTCCGAGCAAGCATCCTATTCGACACCGAACAACTCCATAACAACATCCTCGCTGCTCTTCCCTCCGACCCTCTGGCCGAAATCCATATGACCACCTCCGAACCCTCCAACTCTTGTTGGTTAGTCAACTCCAATGGTTTCCTCCATCTGGACAACTGGATATATGTTCCCGACGCTACTGACCTCCGACTCTGAGTCCTCCGATACAAACATGATCATCCGATCTCCAGACATTTCGGACAGAACCGCACTCTAGAACTCATCCACCGCAAATACACCTGGCCAGGAATCAGAACTTTTGTCAAGGAATACGTTTCCTCCTGCACCTCCTGCGCCCGTGCAAAGGTCCCTAGACACCAGCCCTATGGGTTACTCAAACAGCTCCCCATCCCCGAGAAGCCATGGAACTCCATCTCCATGGACTTCATCAAACAACTCCCTTCCTCCTCCGGATTTACAGCTATACTCGTCGTCATGGATCATTTGTCCAAACAATGCATATTCGTCCCAACGCATGACACGATCACATCTCCGGAGTTAGCGAAGTTATTCCTACTCCATGTCTTTTCTAAGCATGGAGTTCCCTCCCACATCACCTCCGATAGAGGCTCCAAGTTCATGTCTCACTTCTTTAGGTCTCTTGGAAAAGCCCTCGACATCCGCCTCCATTTCACCTCCGGTTATCACCCGGAAGGAGACAGTCAGACAGAACGCATGAACCAAACCCTTGAGCAGTATCTCCGAGTGTATTGTAACTACCAACAGGACAATTGGTCTGAGCTCCTGCCCCTCACGGAGTTCCCCTACAACAATGCTCCGAGTGCTACCACAGGGGTATCGCCGTTCTTCGCTAATAAAGGCTACCACCCAAACATCACCGTACACCCCGAAAGAGACCTTACCTCTGCTCGAGCTCGTGAGTACTCCGTCAACCTAGACTCCCTCCATCAGTTCCTCTGAGAAGAAATGGCCCATGCCCAAGAGCGATACCAAGGACCTGCAGATGCTCAACGGATGCCCATGCCAGACTTCAAAGTCGGTGATCAGGTACTCGTCAAAGCTAAATACTTCCGGTCCACAAGGCCCTTGAAGAAACTCTCTGAAAAGAACCTTGGACCTTATACCATTGTCACTCAAGCAGGAACCCATTCTTTCACCCTCCGACTCCCTGACTCCATGAAGTCCGTACACCCCATTTTCCACATATCCCAACTGGAACCCTCAATACCAAACACCATTCCCAACCATAATTAACCTCTGCCACCTCCGGTTGAAGTAGACAGAGAACTGGAGTTTGAGATCTCCGAAATTCTCGACTCCAAGATAGATCGTCGCCGAAGAAACTGTAAGCTCCTCTACCTAGTACGCTGGTCCGGATATGAAGGAACCAACGATGAAACCTCCTGGCTATTGGCCACAGAACTCGGTCATGCCTCCGAACTCGTCCAAGATTTCCATCTCTGGTATCCAGACAGGCCCGGACCTCACTCCGAACAATGACAAGAGAAGCACTACATTTCTTAGGGAACAAACAATTACAGTCTATCTACACGTTCTCCAACACCCTGGAACTCTCCCTTGCTATGAGCTCCACTTCCTCCTTGCCTAAATCCTCTCTGAGCCCTTCCAGCTCCTCTGGCTCCATCCCTGAGTCTTCCCCCAATTCTTCCTCCGGCTCCTCCGATTCCCTTTCACCATACACCTCTTCCGCCTTCAGCTTGACCAACTGTGCCAGCAGCTGGTTTTGGCGATCCATCCTTTGCCTGTTCATCAGTGCTACCTGGTGGAGTTGCTTGAGGGCCCCTGTGACCCCCTGAAGCATCTCCACCCAGTCCCCTTCGCCCTCCAAGGACTCCGATACTCCGCTTGGACCTGCCTTGGGCACCTTCACTCTCGCCTTCTTCGCCCCTTCTGGCTGTGCCATTTCCTCCACCTGGCATTTCTTGCACCTCTCCAGCTTCTCCTCCACTCCTGGGTGCATGCACTTGACCTTGATTTTGCGGCAGTCCACACAAGACGTGGACTTGCTGGGGCCAAGCACGCACTCGATGCCCCGGTCGGTGCATCGAGCGCAGGCCTCCAGTTTGGCGTCTGCATGCGCCTTTGCCTTCCCTTTCTCCAAACGCTGTCGCCTCCACACCTCCTCCGACTACTCCGGTCAGCTTGCACTAACTGTAGCCAATGACCACGAACCTTTTTCTTGGCTGCCTCCTCGGCCTCCCTACGTGTCTTCTCTTCCTCTGACCTTCTCCGCACCTCTGCCTCTGCCTCCGATTTCCTCCGAGCCTCCTTCTCCCTCTTCGCCTTCATGTGTCATCTTTGCTCAGCGAACTTCGCCTCACAAACGATGTCGTCATCATCTTCGTGCTCCTTGAGACGGTCCTTGGACCACTTGGAGATATCAGCGATGGTGGTGTTGTCAGACATGATGGGTGTTAGGGATTGAGATGCAGGCAACGTATGGTCGGGTTTTATACACCCAAACTCAATCAAGAAACTTTCGGACTCCGCTCCGACTCCACTCCGACCCCACTCCAATTCTACTCTGACTCTGTATTGTCCCTTGCCTAAAGGCCTTCAGGGGTTCAGGCCTAAGAGGGGGATACTGTCATATCCCGGATTTTTCACCAAGTCCACTCCGACCCTCCAGACCCATCTCCAGTCTCACACTCGACAACTCCAATGCTATCTCACTCGGAGCGCAACTCCGAGCCTCCAGAGATGTCCTCAGAATATCATAGTATGTCACTCTCCGTTCCATTATGTTACTATGTCTCTATTTGTATTAGTGTTGCTCCTGTTTCCCCTCCAACGCTATGTATACTGCTTGTCTCCATACTTCCGGTGTACAGCTCCGGTTTACTTATCTTCCGATTCCGAACTACTTAGCAATCCATTACAAAGACACTTACTAATACATCTCCAGACTCCATATATAAACTCCTAGAATTACTCTGTACATTCTTCAGTTTGAATATCGACTATTCCCAACTTCTGATCTCTGTCTTGAAGACTTTCTCTCCCCTCCTTGTCGTTGTCCTCATTGTTGTTTACAACTTTGAGTGCGACCCCTCTGAACCTCCAAACTCTGGCCTCTGAAATTGGGGCAATGATTCTAAGCAAGGGCGCACCACATATGGTGAAGCCAAGCCCCGGCCCCCAGCATAACTCCGAAGTTTCGGAGTTAGCTCCAGAGTTGGCCTGGTTTTAACACCATCATATCCCCCACACTTCCCGCTCATCACTTTCTCTAGCCTGGACTTCCTCCGGACTGTTTTTCCTTGGACAATACCCACTTGGGCAGATCTCTCTGCACTTCTCTTTGTAGTTGGACCCCTTTGGGATGATACTCGTTTCCTTCAACCTACCTGCAGGCTCAGGACTACTCCCTGCTAGTCCTCCAAGTCAAGTTCACTATTTTACAACTGGAGCCCACCACAAGGGAGTTCTAGAGGTGACCCAGAAATTTTTCTCACCTTTTCTTGTTTCACCCAATGTAACCTTACTGACACATACCTACTGACTCAATGGAGCACTGCCGCTTTTCACTTTCCAGACACATTAGATAGTTTTTTAACATTCACCGATCACCTCCTTTGTTACCCAACATTCCAGATCATGTCTACTATCCATTCCACATCCAAAACATTCTTTGACACCATTGTCAACCCTTACCTTATGTTCCAACACAATCACCCCTTTCTTAGACACATCCATCCCAATATGGCTCACCCTATGTTTCAGATTCCCTTTCTGGGAACTTCAAATGCACCAAAGTTTAGTGGCACAGCCCCAAAACTGATCTGAAGGTTCTTACAGGATATAGAGTTATTGGGTTCACTTGCCCACCTATCCAATGAAGACTGAATACAAGCAGCAATCCAATATGTGGACTATGATGAGTTCGAGCCGTGGAAATATCTTCCCAAAGCCACAGCCACACCTCCAATGTGGAGATCATTTGCCAATGCTGCCATTTCACTTTATCCCAGAACCGATGCTACTGACTGATACAGCTGAACAGATCTACATGACCTAGTTCAGGACTTCCAGACTCGACCTATCTGGACTATTGAAGACCTTGGAACATTCTACCAGACCTTCCTGAAGGTCTTGGCACCACTGATTGCTGCCTGCCATATCTCTGAATATGACCAAGATGTATTGTTTCAGAGTGCATTCCCTGCTGACCTCATCGAGCAGATCCATTTCTGCCTATCCCTTGTCAAACTGGACATACACCCAAATGACTGCCCTTCCATGGCAGATATCTACTCCACTGCAAAATTTATACTATGGGAGTACCACTCATCATCCAGATCGACCGCCTACACAACGCTCCAACTGCCACCAATATCATCAACTGGCCAGACTACCAGATCCCAACACTTACCGATTGGACTATCAGACTTATCTGCTGGACCATGTTGTCTACCAACCAGGTATACATCTCCACATTCTATCACTACCCCTAATCACATTCTGGACATCATGGCTAACCACTTAGAGACATGTGCCTTTTGTGGCACACCAGGACACTTCATCCGAAACTGCCTACATGCCACTGACTACATTCACTCCGGAAAAGTCCTCCAAGGCTCCAACAGCCATCTTTACCTACTGGACCAAACACCAAACCCTCATCTACCAGGATGCTCATGTATATGGGCATCAATTGATGCAATCCAGGCAGCTGAGTCATTGCTGACCGCATCTGTTTTGTATGCTCCCTGGATGCATGCACCAATTGGTATCATCTCCATGACCACTCCAAATGCTGATCTCTTTGTAGAATGAACTCCGACCATACCTCCAACCCCTATCCAGCCATCACCATTACTGTCCAGAACTCTGGAGGAGAGCTCTGAGCTTTCCCTCACATTATCCCATGTAGCCATCACTAACCATCCTACCCCAATAGCATGACCCACCACCATTACTTCTGCCCCATCGGCTATTCAGCCAAAGTATCCTGTGATTGCAGTACTTTTGTCTGTGCTCACTCCGACCGGTTCTCCAGAACCGGACCTTACTCTGACCTTATTCATTTCACCTCCTGTACCTCCCATTCCCATTACTTCATTATCATGTCTGCCCATTTTTACCTCCTCTGAACCATTATCACCATTACTACCTACCATTCCTTTACTACCATATACTACCACTTCGTCACTATTTTTCCACGCCCAAGTCGGACTGCTGGACCCACCTCGGACTTCATCACCACCTCCAACATATATGCCAACTATCACTTCATGTCTGACTCCCATTATTCCTCTGGCTAATGATGCTTCCTTTCATCTGGTCACTTTTCTTTCCCATTCTATAGTACTACTACTCGGACTTACCATTCTTGGATTCACACTCCACTCCATTGCAACTCTGAGTGCCACCAGACCATTTTTATCATTTTCCCTTCCCTTTGTATCCATCCCCTTAGCACTAGGTCACCTACTGGTCTATGGCCGGAAGGCCATTATCTAAGTCTTGTGGGGGGGTAGTATCACTCCTATTAGTCACTCACTCATTTTCTTTTATCTAGCCACAATATTTTGCCCTTTGAAACAATTTCCATTTATTTTATCCCTGGTTGTGGTCATCACTGACCTCTGGATCAGACTTTCACTGGACTTTCCTGAACCAGCTTATATTTCTCCGCAGCTTATCTCTGTTTTACCCCAGGGTTCAACTGGTGATCTTACATAACAATTCCCATGCTCACTATGAAAACCACAAATACTACCCACACAATACACTGCCAAAATGAAAAAGAAAAACAATGAATAAAGCCATCAGATGTTTCTTCTCTTCCTGTGTCTCATTATGTATCTAACCCATGTACTGACTTCTTATTCACATGTGCTCTGAGACACTGCACCCATTTTTTACAATAGACTGTCCATACTAAACAACACTGAACAACTCCAAGGTAACTCTGGCAGGCATAGATGATGAAAGAAGACTGATGAAGCCAAGCTGGGTGGTATCCCACACACTTACCTACATTCATTTCTTACTTATTTTCACTTCATTTCTTTTCTCCCACTTTTATTAGGATACCTCTGAACCACAATGACCTCCATAGACTGGACCACATCTCCAAACCATGACGACCTCCAGACTGTGACAAACTCTGGACCATGACAACCACATATTGGACATATACACAGCAACCACAGAATGTACCACACATACTGGTTGACCTACCCTGAGCACACACATCATGCATTGCAACTCTGGACTCTCAGACGTCTGGACTTTCCTGTGCTAACTCTGGACTTCTTCCAGATAATCCTGAGCATGCACACTATGCACCATCATCATCAGCATTCTTCTGCCCTTGCTCACTATCTCTGAGTTCTGAACGCACTACCATCCTTTCCAGAGCACATGTACTACTCTGAACTCCTTCAGACTTGTGTCAATAACTCCAGTAACCCCTATTCTGGCCATACATCTGCCTTTCCCATCTGTCTTGTTGCTTCAATTCCATCATTCTGTCATCCATCCAAATCACTCTGAGAGTGTTACATTCACCACCCACCACTTTCCCAGAGGTCACTAGATCACTGCCATGCTCCATCTCTGAGCCTCACTGACTGGGGACAGTCAGTATTCAAGTATCCTGCAGATGTAGAGAGCCGAAGCTCTCTACAGTGATATAAGCCATTTCTATGAGTTTTCAATGACTCCCAGTCACTCCACCTTGATGGTAGAACCATCTCCGGACTGTCCGACCTAGTCCGGACTACTTTCCCATGCAGGTCTGGAACTCTGGACAAACTCCAGATGGTCTCCCAGTCTACATTTCCCCAGTCATTTCAGATTTACTTCGGACACTTTCTTACTACATTGTAATTGTTTCATCATCATTTCACTTTGTTTTATAGTTACAGTTCACCATGTTTGTCCCTGACAGTCCTGGGAAATGCCCAGACTATAAAGCTTTGTAGTATTTCTTTGAAATACATCTTTGGAGATCATCTTTTCTGACTTCATATCATCACACACATGTCCCTATGCACTTGAATCACCTGTGCACACACGAATACCTTCACTGCCATCTACTCCTATCACTCTACAACACACTGAATGCCTACCACCCTGACAACACAACTCCAGACTCTCAGACTTCCGGACTTTCCCACGCTCACTCTGGACTTCCTCTGAAGTTCTTTCCACTTCATTTCTTCACTTCTGGCACTTCATCTCTGCCTTGAACCCTCTTTGGGGACGAACCAATTGCACCCCACACCCCTTTGAAGTACTCCCAGAGTACTTTAGTGTTTTACACCAGCACCCTCATTCCAATGAGGACCCACCTGAGGATGATGATGTCGAGGGTTGGTTGGATGATTTCTATTCCTTTTGCATAACATTACTGAACAATTGCACATTCCCCTTTACCACTGCACCTGTCTTCACACACACCACTCTGCAGACACTGTACTGTGCCTATTCGCACTTACCCTCTTCGAACTATATTATTTCACCAGTGCCTCCAGCACTGCGATTTTCTTCTGCCTATGCATCTGTTTTCTTTGCCTCCATTTCACAGCCAGACTCTACTTCAGACTCTCCTATCATCCCCCAGTCTTCAAAGGCCATTGCTAGAGAATCATGCATTTAGTTGATTCATGGGTTCCTCAAGACCTGTGAATGCCCTGCTGACCTTTCCAACACAGACTTCCAGACATTCATCAACTTCGCCACCAAATTCTTTATCCTGCATGGCTCTCTATGGCATCAAGAACCACATGGTTGTCATCAGTTGGTTGTACTGGAGCACCACCAGTGTGGATTTACAGTGACTCCAAAAACCATTCCAATAACTAACCCCAAACTGGGGCGTGAAGCGCCCCACAATCACCCGTGGGAATCACACCTCGCTTTGGTGAGACAGAAAAAAGTATAAACCCTTGGCTACAAATCTGTCCCTGGGTCATGTGATTTGGCTTAGGGGCTGTGGAGATATGCCTATTGTAAATCAGGAACACCATTGGAACAGTTTTTGGACTTTTGATATAAGATATAGGATCTCAACATTGTAAGAGGTTATT